>JAQQSZ010003030.1:0-12500 GCA_028646595.1 Phalanger gymnotis
TCCTGGAACTCAAACTTTTAAAAAGTAGATATTCAAAGGTAAAAAAGTTTTTTTTTTTCATGCAACTAGAAAATAAGATACACAGGGAATGGGGCATAGAAATTTATCTTGCCCTACAAGAAAGGAAGGGAAAAGGGGATGGGAGGGGAGTGGGGTGACAGAAGGGAGGGTTGACTGGGGAACTATATGCCATCTTGGAGTGGGGGGGGGTAGAAATGGGGAGAAAATTTGTAATTCAAAGTCCTGTGAAAATCAATGCTGAAAACTAAACATATTAAATAAAAATTAAAAAAAAGTTACAAGAAAGAGAGAGAATTGAGGAAATTTAAGTTGTATACACAGTATGAGTTTTCTGACATGAATTTGGCAAGCTATTGTCCATCTTAGCCCCCAGCTCTCTGTATCCCCTCCCATGCCTTCTTCCCTGGCCAGTATTGCCCCAGATCTCCAATTATGAGGTCTTGAAGGTAAAAATTGTATTTGTATCCCTCAAAGCCTAGTATAGCGCCTGGTACATAGTGGGCATTTAAATGCTTTTTTTATTCATTAATCATGCATTCATTCATTGAAGAAAACATTAGGGAAAATGCATGCCCTTCATCAATATTTGGGATGTATGTCTGCCATATTACTGGCATTTGGGGTGGGTGTAGATGCAAAAATGTCTTCCATATTTAGAACTCAGGTCCTCAGGCTCTGTGTATGCTCTGACAGCTGTCACCTACTATGTTAATCAAGGTTAAAGTTCACAGTGCAATAGAGAAGCACTCTGTGGCCCTTCTTCTCTAGGAGAAGATAATGGTAGATTAATGGAACTCTTTTATGCAAATAGATATTACTGCTTCTGCTTTGTTTATTAGTGTCATTACCTGAGAAAAAAGGTTTGCTTAGTTTGGATATTCAAACTGAAGTATAGTTCAATAAAACTCCTGCCCTTTTCTCTACAAAACCCCATGCTTTGTATTAACTATGTTGAATACTAATCAATGGAGTGCTTACACATCCATAAAAATTTTACACCAAGTATATGTTATTTGTTCAAAAAGTCAAGAAACCACTGAAGAAACACACATACACACACACACACGCACACACGCACTCTAATAAATTCTAACAGGGCCAAGTTCTGATTTCTAGTGCTGTTTTTCTAAATTAGGAAACATTTAGAAGCCAAACCTAAGAGATGAACAAAGCATTCCTTGGGTGGTTGAGGGGTAATCATGGAAGGTATGTTAACACTTTTGAGAGGCAGCAGGCAGGGCTAGTGGACTAAAATGGAAGTCAGGAAGACCAAGGTTTAAGTTCAAGATTTAAGAGGCTGTGTGACCCTGGGCAAGTAACTTAATCTCCCAGTACAGACGGCAAATTTCTAAGACTATTAGCAGATGTTCATTGGTAGAAAGTTTCCTCATTGAGAGTTCCTGTGACCAATGAAATCAGAGATCCAATCTAAAAATTAGCTATTTTAAAGAATGATCTCACCTAACCCCTCACTTTCTCATTCAAATTAAAAAATGAGAACAACCATAGAACTCTTGAGGCCATTCATCCAATTTTTTCTATAATTTTAGCACCAGGTTTAAGGTCTTCTCCCTTGGCAACCCTGGTCATCATCTTCAATGACTTCACTGACCATCTGACACCCCTCCCACCACACCTATAGAGTCCCTTTAATTCTTCAACACCACTGACCTCCTTCTGACCCCTACTTTAGCCATATGCCTGTTTAGCCACACCAACACTTTTAACCTCACTATCTTTCAAGATTATACCATGGTCAAGGGTCTGAAACTTGACAATTTGACTCTGACCACAACCTCTGTTCTTCCATCTTACTTATTCTCTCATTCACACTAAACTACTCTGTACCCTTACCACGATTTGCCTCCCTTCATAGAAGGCAGCATGCTATAGTTCATTAATATCCAAAATTGGGGCATATCCTAACTCCAAAGAGACCAGGATCTGACTTTGAGGTGATTCACATAGGCACTAATCACACTGCCGGAAAAAATTTAGACAGCTTTGTCAAATATGTTGTAGAGAGACTACTTTAATTAACTCTGTATCTCTTCTTCATGCCATTTCACACAGCACGGCAGGAACTTAATAAATGTTTCTTAAATGTTGAACTCTCCCCACAGCAGCTTAATTGCTAAACAGTTTTAGTCAGGGGCCTTTGAGGTGAAGCCAGGCTACAACAGAAATCACTGACCACATCCTTTAAGGCTTACTGCCAGGGAATTTAAAAAAAAAAAGACTTTAAATCTATCTCTCCACAACAGAATTTATTAGAAAATATGTTCTGCTCAGAAATGGTTCATTCCAAAGCAATGCATTTAAAAGGCAGGAAACAGTATAATTTCAGTGAATGATTTTTTTAAAAAAAATTAATAAATACAAAAACAGAAAACAACAGCCCACAAACTTACCATTTGCCTTCTTCATTTTCATATTGCTGAACTGTGTATCCAAACATGTCCTCCACTGGGCCACTAAAAGTCATTGCATTTTTCACATCCACATTGAACGATACACAGAAGTCCAAGACCACTTAAAGAAGAAAAATGAAAGATTCAGTGACAAAATGAACAACATATTTCCCTCATGTTTTGAATTAAAGATAGTGTTCTTGTGGTTGCAACTGAAAATATTGTTTTTGTTAGAAAGGGCAATTTTGACACTTAAAATCTGACAACTCCAAGAAAGGCAGTCTATGTGAACTTGGCTTTGGCTCCCTTTTAAATTAACTCAAAAGTCAATGCAAAGCTTTTTACTGAATACAAATGAAGGATTCATATTCTAAGTAGAAACCCATTCCCAATATTTAGATTTTAAAAGATATGAGAACTAGCTGGTGGAAGCTAATATGACCCCAAGACTGAAACAATGGTAGGAGATTAATTTTGCACTGGGGACTCCTCCAACAAATTATAGCCACAAATGGAATGTAAACATCCAGCTTTTTCCATTTCAAGTATATCATATGGGAGAATATTGTCTTCCAAAGTTTCTGGCAAGAGAAAGAGCTTTCCATCTGTTCTTGTGAAAAGTTGCTACTTGCTCCCAGTCTTGTGTGAATTAATGGGAGATTTCTTCATGCAGGTCTATGCCTTTCTTATGATCAACTTTCTAGATGGAAGAGTCAGGCTATGAAGCTAGTACTTTGACAATTAGTAAAGATGAACAAAAATTGTGAGCTATCTTGGGGTTCATGACAAAGAAACCCTATGTAGGTCTCATAATGAATGAGGTACTTTTGGTTCCAGAGTAATTCCCAAGATTGGCATTGTATCCAAATAGAAACAGCCTTATTTTGACTTTCCACTCTTTTCCTAATGTCCTGTGCCATAATAGCAACATTTCAAAATTATCTTTTTTTTTAAAGTGAGTACTGCCTTTTGCTTCCTCAAAAAGTACTGATTGGAATTGGAATTGGAAGCTTATGTATTTTCAGAGGTTTTTATCCTCAGTGCTTAGCATAGTGCATTGTGTATAGTGTTTAATACATGTGGCATTGCATTGTCCCTCTGACCCTTGAATGATGCCCCCTTTTACTCCCTCACCCCACTCTCAACCAAGCTATGGCTAAGCCCACCCTGTCAGTTTCTTTTCCCAATTATTAAAGATGTCTAAGGAAAGGGTTTCGGAGGCTGACTAATGCACACAGTTTGTAACCTATGTAGCTTACAAGTTCCTTAAATGGAACTTGGAGCCAGATTATTGTAATTCATTATTATAAAAAGGAATTAACATTTATTAAATGCTTGGCAAGATTTTACATAATATAGAGATGTTGCTAACTAGAAAAAGAAAGAACACATATACACTTAGCCATCCATATCCTTCACAAGACCTGAATTGATTAACCCCAGCTAGAACATCCCTATCCTCTGCCCTCCTTGTTTATATGACTTTTATATCCCTAAAAACAGTTTCATGTTAAAGATATTTTCACATTTCTTTCTCCTCTCCTAGACTCTCAGTTCCACCCAAAGTATGGACCATTCTCTTTTGTTTTGGTTTCCTTCTCAATGTCTGACACATAGTAGGTATTTAGAAAACATTACAAGTTGTTGTTCGTCCTTCATTCTCAAAGAGGACCAATGACATCAGGAAGGCGATGCCATGACTTGCAAGTGAATTGGATTGCAGTGAGGTAGGGCTGTGCAAGGTCACCAGCCTCACTCTCTACTCCAGAGCCATCTGGGTCCAGTGGCAAGATGTAGATCAGGATAATTGGAGATGGCCTCCAATGCAATGGAAGACCTTGGCCTTGGTCCAGTTGTCCTTATCTATATCTTGCCACTGGACCTAGATGGCTCTGGAGGAGAGAGTAAGGCTGGTGACCTTGCACAGCCCTCCCTCACTGATATCCAATGCACTTGAAAGTCATGATATCACCTTCCTGATGTCATTGGTCCTCTTCAAGAATGAAGGACAAACAACAATCAGAAAATATTAACTGAATGAATGAATGAATGAACGAACAAACACACACCAAAGGAGGTGTCAATTACAGATAAAGTATCCTCACCTAGTTCTGTCTAACCAGGGAATGCCATACAGAAGAGATGAGTTTAGAGTTACCTTTTAAGGTAAAGAAGAAACGTGCATACGTCAGGTGAGAAAAAAATGCTCTTCCAAGTATTTGGGAGTGTCTGTGTAAATATAAAGCAGAGGAAGGAAGAACTACATTTGGCAGACCATCAGGAGTTTTGCCTGGTGGGAGGTGAGGGTACAGATCAAGTGGATGGGTAGTGTAGACCCATGGAAGCATTTCCTGTGCAGTCCTCAAAAGAGATGGGGAACAGCTGCTTACCATCTTCTGTATTATAACCCTTCCTATATTATAAGATAGTTTAAAGACACTCCTCTTTCTCTCTTCTCCAAACTAAATAAGAACAGTTCCTTCACCCTTTCCTCAGAGGTTCCAGTTCCCTTTGATCATTTTTTATTGCTGTCATCTACTCCCTCCCACACTGTTCTTAAGATAGGAAATCCCCAAATGGGCACTAGGCTCTGATGGAGCTGAAGCAGTGCTATGTGTGTGGGGAAGGGAATTTCATGGTCAGGACAGGTCCTAGACAAATTATAGGATTGTAGAATCACGGATTTAGAGTTTCAAGGGACCTTGGGGGACATCTACTTCAACCCTATCATTTTACAGATGAGGACAATAAAGCCCAGAAGGAAGACTTGCTTAAGGTCACACAAGTAGTGACAGGGAGAGCCAGGATTCAAACCCAGATCCTTTAACCACAAATCCTACGTTAATTCCACCTCTTCCACTGCCTGCATCTCAAACTCAACATTTCCAAAACAGAACTCATCATCTTTTCTTCTATATCTGCCTCTTCTTGTCACTTTCCTATTTCTGTCATTCTTCCAGTCACCTGGTTTTGCAACCTAGGAATCATCCTTGATATTTCATTCTCCCTCACTCCTCACATCCAATCAGTTACCAGACCTTGTTTATTCTAAATACTAAACATTTTCCCCATCTGTCCTTTTGTATTTACTTATTCACAACCACCCTAGTGCAGAGCCTAATACTTCTCATGTTGTTCTATCATTTCTTTGTGACCCTATTTGGGATTTTCTTGGCAAAGATACAGGAATGGTTTGACATTTCCTTCTGCAGCTCATTTGCCGATGGGGAAACTGAGGAAACAGGGTTAAGTGACTTGCTCAGGTTCACACAGCTAGTAAGTGTCTGAGGCTAAATTTAAACTCAGGTCTTCCTGACTCCAGGGCCAGAACTCTATCTAACTCGCTGCCTATCTATAGTATGGTAGGTGCTTAATAAATGCTTATAGATTAATATACATTGTCATATTATATTGGATCTCTTGTCTTCTGGTTTTAGTTACTTCAGGTAGCGATATCGAAATCAGGTGTATGAACATTTCAACATGTGAATACATTGTGTCCATTGATTATGGGGTCTGAAGAGAGGCCTTCCTTAATCTTAGTGGTACTGCCACTATCTCTCATTTAAACAAATCCAAGAATGTATTTGGTGGGCCATTATCTAAAGCTAGGTTCCTCCTGTCTAGGACCACACCTGGAAGCTGAAACATGATTCTGATCCATTGAGGTGATGGAAAATATTGCCATAGGAAGCACCAACTTGCCTGGAACATTGGTCCAGGATCCAGGCCAGGCCTGGACCTGAATTTATTAGGCCATGGTATAGCAGGGTGTCATTGTCATTAACCCTGGTGTAATCAGAGCTTCAAGATTTCTCTTCTTCACCCCTTCCAATTTATCAAGATGCTCTACTTACCTTCTCACCAACCTACAATTCTGGCAATATGTATTCTACCTAGAGGCTCACTTGAAAAATTAGGAGAACAAGTGGTGTTCACCACAGCAGGTGGAAATTGGAAGTATTTTTTTCCAAAGTGAAACTATGATACAGATACACAGTGGAACATTACATAATTGGCGTCTCGGGATTGAATTAAAACCTATTTTATGGGCTATCCATATTGGATTCAGCTTTTACTACAGATTTTCAGTTGTCTGGGAGGCTCAGGAGTATGTCTCAGTCTGGGTTATGATGTGTTGTGGCCAAGCCACATTATTTTATGGGGCTCAGGTGTTTTTAAAAAGTGAGATCTTTCCTTTTACTGCATCTACTTTTATAGCAAGCAAAGGACAAGAGCACCTGGAACAGTGGTAGGGTTTGCAGAGACTGGGGTTGGGAGGAAGAGGAAAATAAATTGGAATTAAGCAGGGAATAAAGATGAAGAGGAAAGAGAAGAGGATAATTAGCATAAAGTATTAACTGTCAAGGATTTCACGCTCATTTCAAGCTAACGATTTCACAAAGTATAGGTTATGAATCACCGCTTATTTGGAGGAAGGATTAAATATTCTTAAAAAAGGTAAATCTCCATTATTAGAAGAGAAACATCTTACTCCTCCTGGCCATCTCTCCTTCAAGCTCCCAGCACTTTCTCAAAGCTGTGTAAGAAGAGAATCGGCAATTTTCACCATTCAGATTTTTATTTTGTCAAAGATGATGCCAGTTTTCAGAAAGACCTCTTTCATCAGTGCATTCAGGAAAGCCAATTTAATAAATGCCTCAATTTTTGAGTATCTCTAACAAGGTGTAAACTACAGTAAGACTTTTGGGACACTGTATATAGTACTGGATTCATTTCAGCATGGGAAAGGACTCTCAACCTCAGCCTGCTCTGGGAACCATTAAGGTTTTTCTTTTAACACTAATCTTCCTGGAGGCTTTCCAGATATAATACATATTATCCTATTTTGTGAGACACCCACACATTGAGGAAAGTATAGAACAATAGAGATGTTTCCTATAATGTATGATTTGGCTTGTTAAACCCACTTATCTATCCCCACACCTCCACATACACACAGATACATACATGCACTTATGTATACGTATGTGCATACATATATACACACATACACACACTGCTGGGGCCACAGTGGATAGAGTGCTGGGCCTGGAGTCAGGAACATTCATCTTTGTGAGTTCAAATCCACCCTCAGACACTTACTAGCTCTGAGCGAGTCACTTAACCCTGTTTGCCTCAGTTTTCTCATCTGCAAAATGAGCTAGAAAAGGAAATAGCAAACCACTCCAATATCTTTGACAAGAAATTCCCAAACTTGAAGAATCAGACACAACTGAAAACAATGGAAAAACAAAAATATACACAAAAATATATCTGAATACACATACACACCCATATATACTATGCATACACACATACATGCTATCAGACTGCTAAAGTAAAGCTCAGTGTTTCCCATTTTTTAAAACAACAACAACAACCTTGGTATTTTGTGAACCTTTTAAACATTTTTTTTCTCTGTAAGTTTGCTCTTCTACGGTGTTTATTTGACTTTCAGTATCTACAGACATCTGCTCTTTTCCCATATCCTCCCACCACAATAATTGCCTGCTCTCAGACTCCCCTCAGAATGTCCTTACTCCCAAATCCTCTAGTCCTTGAATTTAGTCGACATAGTATTCTCTTCCCAGCTACCCCCTCCCCCAACATCTTCTGGATGTATGTATCACAGACATTTAAACAAAGATGGAACAACAGGGGTCCCTTGCTCCCACTGTGGGAATCGCTGACCTAGTATTTGTGAAAACAGCATGCAAACAGGACTGCACTACACAGCTGCCCTGGCATAGCCTGAGAGCGGGACTCATTAGGTTATGTGAATGCTCAGTTTGGAATTCTTCATTCTTAAAGGCATAATCAACATTAAACTCCAATTGAGTTACCACTCTAATCAGTATTTACCAGAAAGTTAGGCAGCTGAAGTCTGGATACCCAGAAGCTTTTCAAAGTCCATGTTATAATATACCATCTTGACCATATTGCTTTTCTGTTTAAAACCTTCAGTGGCTTCCCAATCATCTGCTGAATAAAATACAAACCTATGATCCCATCTAGAATTCAAGATCTTCACAATTTGGTTTCAACCCACTTTCTGGTTGCAAATCCTGATTTTATTCTGCCTTCCCTCCACTATGAATTCAAATAAGGTATATCCCTGTCCCTGAGGTCACTGAAAGTGATCTCTCCTCCTTAAATTTCCCTAGTTTACTTTATCTGGATTTCTCCTGGCCTCTATCACACTCTACCTTGAATTATTTAAATGTGCATATGTCACATACCTTCTAGTGGACCGGAAGCTCCTGCAGGGTAGAGATTGCATTGCTTTTTCAATTCAGTTCAACACAACATTTATTAAGTGCCTACTATATCTTTAGCACCTGGCACAGTGCTTTGCTCACAATCAATGTTTGTTAAATAGAATTGGACTACCAGGAGAGTAACAGTCCAACAGATAGTTGCAAAGCTATTTCACAAGTGCATTGATTATAGTCAGAACCAGATAATATCTATAAATAGAGAGAAAAACAAATGGAATGTCTGAGAGTTCTTGATGACAATTCTTGGAAGCAGGGAATGGAAAGAAAAAAAACAACAAAAAGAGTTGGAATTCACGTCGTCCTTTCTCTCATTTTCAAGCCTTTGCTTTTGTGGTCCTGCATACCTGATTGGCTAGGGTCGCTAGGTAGCTCAGAAGTTAGATCCCTGGGCTTGGATCAGGAAGACTCATCTTCGTGAGTTCAAAGCAGCCTCAGATACTTACTAACTGTGTGTCCCTGGGCAATTCACTAAACCGTTTGGCCAATTTCCTCATCTGTAAAATAAAAACACTAGAGAAGGATATGGCAAACCACTTCAGCATCTTTGCTAAGAAAAGCCCAAATGGACTCATGAAGAATTAGACACGACTTAAGGTACTCAACAATAAAAAATACCTGACTGGTCACCTCATTCCCATCTCTGCCTGGTGACTCCTCCCCCTCCCCATGTACACACTTTACCTAACTCACCTTCAACTATTTCCACAATGCATTACCTGATCTCTGCCCCCATCCCTTCCCCATCCCCATCTGAATGATCTCTCACTCTCTCTTTTTGGATTTTTCAGTGCATTTCATTCAGACTTCTTTGCACTTTTCATATTCTGAAATGATGATCAATATTAACATATATCTCTTATCACACAATTAGACCATAGGCTCCTTCAGAGAAAGATCTCCGTGTCATTATTATCTTTGTATTCCCATTGCCTAACAAGGCTTTGCACAGAGCTCTACCTCATGAAGGTTAAGTTTGCAAATGTGTGGGTAAGAATGTCAGCAGAAGTTGGGGGTGCGGTGAGGCCAGACACTTGCCACTTCTTTAGTAGGACTTTTGAATTTTTTTACCCCTTACTCCAGGGCTCATGGAAACTAAAAACTTCTGTAATGAGTAAGAATAGCCTGAGATGGCTTTCTTTCCTTTCCCTAGCTTGAAGAATTTATTGTGCTTAGCTAACAATAAAAATGAGGCAGCTAGGTGACTCAGTGGGTAGAGTGCTGGGCCTGGAGTCAGGAAAACCTGAGTTCAAATCTCATCTCAGACGCTTAGTAGCTGTGTGAACCTGGGCACTTCTGTTTGCCTTAATCCACTGAAGAAGAAAATAGTTATTCAAGAAAATCCCATGGACAGCACTGATGTGATATGATCCATGGGGTCATGAAAAGTCAAACACAACTGAACAATGACAATAAAAATAATGACTTTAGCTTAGGAGGTGGTACAGAGACAAAAATTATAAATGGCTCAATGAAATTTATTGAGGAGAACCAGTTTAGCAAAGGAAAAATTTTAATCTACTTTCTTCCTTTCAAATTTTTCAAGGTAGTGGTAATGGATGAATGCCATGATGCTGAGACCACAGGCAAAAGATTTTGTTGCAGTAGATATGAGACGTAAAAGGGTCTCTTCCCTGACCTATGATGACTTCTGTCATCAATCTTAGAGGATTCAAGTCATTTATATAGTATTTCTGAGATGCCTCAATTGATAATAAATATCAATTTTTACTATGAGTTATTTGTTATTGACTTAATAGGTTTTATGATAGTTTAATAATAATAATGGCTAGCATTTATATCACCCTTTAAGCTTTGCAAAATACTTTACATAAGTTAACATACTTGATATTCACAACCAGAGGTAGGTACTATCATTTCCCATCTTATAGATGAAGAAATCAGTGTACAGAGAGGTTAAGTAAGTGTCTGAGATCAGGTCTGAACTCAGGTCTTCCTGATCACAAGTCTTGGGCTCTGTCCATTATTTCACCTAACTGCACAGGAAATTGTAAGGTTTCCCAAGGGCAGCAGACATTTCTTATCTAAATTTTATTTTTTTAATCTTAACACAGTGTTTTGCATATAGTAATGATAATAATAACTACTGACATTTGTGGATCACTTTAAAGTTTGTAAAGATCTTTACATACATTATTTAGTTATCACAGGTATTATTATCCCCTTCTTACAGATAAAGACACTAGTCTCAGAAAGAATTTGCCCATGGTCCCATAGCTAGAAATGATCCAAAGTAGGATTTGAACCCGGGTCTTCCTGTGTCCAAGTCCAACACTTTAACTACTGCACTACACTGGCTTCTTTAAAGTTATTAATAAATATTTATTGAATGAATTAGCAAACAGTGAAAGGCACACTGAACTTGGAGTCAAAGAGTAAGGTTTAGATTTCTCTTTTCTGTGTGCTCTTGGAGAGGTTAGAACACTAGAACATAATAGATTTTAAGGTGGAAAGGACCTAAGAGGACATCTGCTCCAGATGCAGAAATCGATGCAGAGAGAGCTCAAGTGACATAGTCAAAGTCATACAGATTAGTAAACATCAGAATATGGATTTGAACCCAGGTCTTCTAATTCCAGAGTCTGTGCTCTTCCTGTTATACCATACCTCATCTATCAAATGGGATAATAGTGCATATAGTACCTACTTTAAAGTGTTTCATGAGCATTAAATAAGATAATGTGTTTAAAGTGCATTGAAAACTATAACATGCCATGTCAAAATAAGTGGTTATTATTAAGCTATTATTAAAAGATATAAAAGGAAAAATGTAACTTGGTATGATGGAAAAGAGAAAAGGCAACCAGAGATAATAAGATTTTATTTTATTTATTTGAACATATATAGTAATATATCAGTACATCTAATTTATTTAACCTAAGCAAATTTTACATAGCATATGCTTTAAAGACTGAAGCTTCCAAACTCTTGTGATTACTACTACTATAATGTGTCATATTAGTCCATAAGGCACTATACTGGATGAAAACTTTTTGATATGCAAACATATCAAACAAATAATTTAGGGAGTGGTTACTTATTCACATTGTGGAAATGTTAACTACAATATTATGTGAAAGAGCAAGTTTCTCTAGATATTTAATACTATCATTATCACCACTATGGTATCCCACGTTTATAAAGTGGTTTATCATTACAAAGCGCTCTATATACATTTTCTGATTTTGTGTTTACAAGAACCTTGGGGTTCTGTTCATCATGCAATTCAATTTACAGGAACACATCTGTTACATAAAGTGAAGTATGCCTGCACATATTGTTATGACGTCTAATTCCTCAACACTTCAAAATATTGCATAGATGTGGCTATTCTCTCTTCTTGATGCAGATCATGACCCTTCCACGCCTTAATTTCCAGTCTTCATGAATTGCTGTGGTCAAAAAAAGATGTATTGTCTAGTGCCAGACTTCTCGTGATGGCCTGAGCTTCTACTCCAAGCCTATCCAGGTTGCTAGCACTTGCCAGAGTGCCTGCTCATATAGCCTTCGGGAAGTCAGGGTTACATTCACCCTGTGATGAGGCATTTGAGTAGAGGACAAAAACAAATTTAACTCCTGTTGAGTTTTCTTTTCCATTTGCCTCATTGCTCAGAAAGAGAATGCAGACAGGTTAGTAGCATGTCTTTTTCAGTGGAATGAAATCGTGTAAACGGCTTCTGGCTCACCACACAAGCAATTCATCATTTACTTTAATGAATTTAGTGCTTCATGAAGCTAACTGGCAAAGTCAAATACTGTATAGGCTTAG
>JAQQSZ010003031.1:0-14567 GCA_028646595.1 Phalanger gymnotis
AGGAAGGAAGGAAGGAAGGAAGGAAGGAAGGAAGGAAAGGAGGAAGGAAGGAAGGAAAGGAGGAAGGAAGGAAGGAAGGAAGGAAGGAAGGAAGGAAGGAAGGAAGGAAGGAAGGAAGGAAGGAGGCAGGGAAATTGTGTTGTCCAATTGGAACTGGCCAGTTGGGTCCCCAGTGGGGCAGCTACTAGTATTCCCAGGTTGTTTGTCCTTTATTCTTGAAGAAGACCGTGACATCGGGAAGGTGATGTCATGACTTGCAAGTGAATTGGATTTAAGTGCGGGAGGGCTGTGCAGTCACCAGCCTCACTCTCTTCTCTGGAGCCATCTGGGTCCAGTGACAAGATATAGATCAGGACAAGTGGAGATGGCCCCCAAATTCGAATAATGAAGCCACTTGAAGGGGATTCATCATTCATACTAATCAGGACCTAGCTGTAGTGGTGTGAGAGTATGTCACAGACTTTTGGGGGGCATGTTTTGTGCCAAGTGTTCTTATACAGTCTTAGAAAATAGCACTTTCTATAAACTATGTCTGGCTGACTAATTGATATTAACTGATAATCATGGATGGTTATGGAGGTAATCATGCTAGTAGGGGCTCCTAAGCTATAACATTAGGAAAACCACATCCAAACCCTCATAGAACCCCTAGAATCCAAGGGGAAATCCAAGGGGAATCCAAGGGGAAAGACAGGTCTGGAGACCCAACCTATTCAGGGGAAGTGGCAGTTGAGTCACCTGAGAGCATCTACTACTCTTGAGGGAAGACTGGGATTCTAAGGGGCAGAGGAGAAGAGAGTGAGAATCCTACATGTGGGAGACAGCCAGTCCAAAAGCACAAAGGAGAGAGATGAGGCAGTATGAATAAGGAACCATAAGTAAGTCAGTAGGGTGGTATTATAAAGTACATGAAGGAGACTAATGTGTAAAAAGCCTGGAAAGGTAGGAAGGGACTGGGCTATGAAAGGTTTTAAATGGCAGACAAAGGAATTTATATTGGATCCTAGAGGCAATATGAAGCACTGGAATTTATTAAGCTAGCAGCAAAATGGTCAGACCTACACTTTAGGAGAATCACTTTGGCAGCTGTGTGGAGGAGCATTGAGATGGAGAGAGATTTGCTTCAGAGTCATCTAATAGGAGACAATTGCAATGGTTCAGTTAAAAGATGATGACTGGGGTGATGGCTAGATGTATGGAGAGAAGGGAGATACCAAGGTCATTGTATTTAATAAAATTTTATTTAATTATTATAATTATTTAATAAACTTTTATTGTAATTTTTATGGTAATAAGCATCTTCCTCTTTTTTCTTTTTTTTTAAGCAAAATCCCTGATGTTGGATGTCTTCACAGTGCCAAACACACACTAGATGTTTAATAAATGCTTGTTAAATTGAATTGAACTGAATTGCAATTTTTCTTCTTTTCTGTGCTTTGTTGAATTCAGGATCTATCAATATGGACACACCCTCTAGCATTGCAGATAGAAAATCACGTTTCCCTTCTCATCCTTGTCAATGTCCTTTCACAAATCCTCCATAAAGGATCCAGCCTCAGACATTTACCAGCTGTGAGACCTTGGGCAGGGCACTTAATGTGTCTCACTTTCCTCATCTGGCAAATGGAGACACAAAGTTCTGTCCATTCATATAGTATCCCTTGCCTTCACTACAAGGCTGGTCCACCTCTTTTATTTGGTCATATATTCTCAGTACCTTTTTTTTCCTCAATTTCTCATATGCTTCTTCATAAAGACTGAGAAAATTATTCTGGTTTGATGGTTCCCTTGACTTATTTTTCAATTAAGATTTTCCTGCATTTTAATTAAAGTTCCAGCCTAAGTCAGAGCTATTTAGTGTGATGTTGTGGAAAGCAGGCTCAATTTGAATCAGAGGACTTGGTTTCAAATCCCAGCCCTGCCACCACACTATGTGACCTTGGGTAAGTTATTCAATGTCTTGCTGTCAGATTCCTCCTTTGTGAAATGGGGTTGGACTAGCTGACCTCTTTGATCTCTTCCTCCTCTTGTTTTATGATCCTTCTTTTTCTCCCCTGCCTCCTTCCTTCTCCCTTTCTTCTTTCCTTCTCTCTTCCTTCCTTCTTCCTTTCCTTCCTTCCTAATCCATTTTCCTTCGCCACTAGGGCCAACATAACCTTAACCAAGGGCTGGGGAGGAGCTGTCCATCCTTCATGGAGCATGACCCTAGCTCATTTGGAGTCAGAGACCTGCATTCAAATTCAGCCTTTGTCACTTATTGCCTATGTGACTTTGGACACTTAACCTATCCATGCCTCAGTTTCTTCATCTGTAAAATGTGGGGGTTAGACAATTCCTGAGTGCTGAAATCTATGAGCCTATGAAGAATAGAGAGGCACCCATAAAGAGTAAAGAGGCACCATGTTGGCCTTTAAGTGATTCCTTACCAGAATATTTGATTGCTTTTGTCTTAACATAGACACATTTATTCAGTCTTTCACTTGTCGGGCTTAGGAGTGCTCTTGATCTTGACAATTAAGTTCCTAAGGGAATTTTTTAAAGCATTTCATGGAAGAGCAGAAACGATCCTCTAATGGAGGTAATATTTTGACTTTCATTTTGTAAGGCAAACATTATAGGAGCAAAATTGTAAGTCCAGCAGCACCACAGAAGGTGATAGATTCATTTCCCATTTGAAGCCTGATTTGAATGCTACAGTTTGGTCTTTTTTCCCACTCTTGAATTCTATCCCAAGCAGATACTGTTTCCATTTCATCTCCAATTTTGTCTTCAGTCTCTCATGCTTTGTCATGGCCTTTTCATCATAGCTCCCATTTATTATTCCATATATTTTCCATTCTTTTTGCTTTTATCCAATATCTAATAGGATTGCTAATTGATTCTCTGCCTTCCTCTTTCCCACACTTCAACCCAGTAAGCTGAAGAGCCAACATGGCAGTGTATGGAGAGCAATGGACTCATGAGTGGGAGACTTGGGGTCAATCATAGAATCTCAGAATATCAGAGCTGAAAGGGAATTGGAGAACTTCTAATTAAAATGCCTCACTTTAAAAAGAAGAAAAACAAGTCCCCCAAACAGGAGGTTATTTTCCTAAGGTCATACAGCCATCAAGTGACAAAGATGGAATTCAAGCCTACATCTTCACACTGCAAGTCCCGGGCTTTGAGGACATACTTCTGATAGGGATGGCACAGGGGAATATCACTGGACTCAAAAACAGAGGAGTACCAGCTCTGCCTCCCACTGGACACATTCTCCATGAGCCAAGCTACCTGCAGTGCCTAAGCCACAGGATGATGTGAAGACCAGAGATAGGCAATATGGGTAAAACAGAAAGAGTCCTGCACATGGGGTCGGGGGAGCAGAGTTTGAATCCCAGTTCTTCCACCTCCTACCTGTATGACCTTAGTCAACTCACCTAATCTCCCCTTCCTCATCCGTAAAATGGGAAGGTTGGATTAGACAACCTCTAAGACACTTTCCAGTGCTAAATCTATATCAAATGAGGTATGATACATGTTAATGATACTGTATCAATGTACTGTTGTTATGGCTGATGTTATCTTTAGTCTCTGGTTCAGGATTTCTTAAGCATTTTGTTTCCTAGACCCAAGGTTATGCCATGGTCAGCTTAGACTGGCCCATGAGAGCCAATTGTTAAAATTTCACCATAAGCTGAAATCCTGCAAATACACCTTGCAAATCCTACAAATCAGGGCTTGTTTTTTTTTTGTTGTTGATTTGTTTAGATTTAAGGAAGTGATGAAGAAAATATTAACAATGTAAATTAAGCTTAAAAGTGTGCCTTGTGTACATTTTTCCCTCAGAGAGCTGTCTAGCCAAGACCAGACCCCTTCTCAGAATTCCTTTTTTATGCATAAAAGACACAAGATTACAAAGGAAAACAATTTTATTTAAATATAGTTATCTATCTATATAAGCACATATATACATATACATGCACATGTACTTATGTGTATATGTGTATATACATATGTGTGTGTGTATACATACATACATATACATATGTATATATAAAAAAGCTCACATGTCCCTAAAGTTCTCTGATTCCCATTGTGGTATGGAGATGCCCTGGCATTCTTGACCAGCTAGTGTCCTAATTATAATGTTACCTGTAAAAAAAAATGTCAAAATAAGGAAACTCTTTAAGGCTGGAGCTACTGATTCAGTAGTGATGAAAGATTTCATATATGATATGTCCCAAAAGACCTTTTCCATCCATCATTACCTAAGCATCAGTAACCTTTCCAAGCTAGCTGTTTCCTCCTCTGGAACATTGGAGCTAGAGACACAGAAAGGGCAAGCTCGTTCCAATGGACCACACAGTTTGTCCTAGACTCCCAGAACACAAGGATAGTCAGGTCCTACCAAGCTAGAAAAACTTCAAGGATGGACTGAAGTCACACCAGGGTCCCCAGAATAGTTCAGTGAAATATCACCAGGTTAGCTTCAGCAGGACGAATTTTTCAGCCACATTTTTGCACGTAGCCAATGCAGGAATTTGTTTTGCTTGGCTGTGCACATTTGTTACAAAGGTTTTGTTTTTTAGCCACAGGAACTCTCAAAGACCATCTGCTAAAGTTATAGAAGATCCTTGAAATCATTTATCTTATGGCCTGGAGAAAGTTTAAGTTCTGTTTTCCCAAAATTAAAATTCAAGAAGAACCTCATTTTAAAAAACTCTTTGTTGCTGGGTTTGGTGGCAAGTCTGTAATTCTTGCTAAGGCATGCTGAAGCTGGTGGCTCTCTTGAGCTCAGAAATTCTATGCTGAAGTAGGCTCTGCTAGGTTCAGTATCAATATGGCGACCTACCCTCACCCCCACCCCCAAGGCTAAGAAAAGATGAACCAATTCAGGTCAGAATCATAGGAAGTCAAAGCTCTCAGGCCGATCTGTAGTGAGTAGCCCCTGGATTCCCAGCCTAAACAATAAGAGGAGACTCAGTCTTAAACAAGAAAAGAAAAAAAGCTTTGTTAATTAAAAGGGTGTGGATGGGAATCAAGCCTCTTGCCTTGCTTTAAATAGTTTCCAAGTTCAGTTAGTGAATAAGCACCTACTATGTGCCAGGCTCTGTGTTAAGCCTAAGGAATGCAAAAAGAGCGAAAGACAGTTCCTGACCTGAGACAACAAGGAAACAATTATGTGTAAACAAGCTCTATACAGGATAAATAAGAAATAATTACCAGAGAGAAGGCACTAAAATTAAGAGGGGTCGGGAAAAGCTTCCTGTAAAAGATGAGATTTTAGTTGGGACTTGAAGGAAGCCAGAAAAGCCCCAATTTGATGATGACACATGGAGAAAATGCCTAGAGAAATGCCAGAGAAAGTGCCTAGAGCTGAGAGATGGAGTATCTTGTTCCCAATAGCAAAAACTCCAGTCTCACTGGATAAAAGAGCACATGGTGGCGAATAAGGTGTAAGAAGATTGGAACCAGGAGGGCACTAGGTTATGAAGGGCTTTGAATGCCAAACAAGGTATTTTGTATTTGATCGTGGAGATAATAGGGAGCCACTGGAGTTTATTGAGTAGGAGGTGACATAGGCCTGTACTTTAGGAAAATCTGTTTGCTTGCTGAATTGAGGATGGATTGGAATGGGGAGAGACTTGTGGCAGGCAGACCCACAAGCAGGCTATTGCAAAAGTCCAAGCATGAAATGGACCTGCACTAGGATGGTGGCAGTATCAGAAGAGAAAAGGGGGCACATTTGAGAGATACTACAAAAATGATATCAGCAGTCCTTGGAAGCAGATTGGACATAGGGGGACAGAGAAAGAGTATGGAGTAAAGGATGGTATGTCTGGGAGTGTGGTACTGTCCTCAACAGAAACAGGGGAGTTTGGAAGGAGGGAAAGTTTAGGGAGAAAGATCATGAGTTCTGTTTCGGACATGTTAAATTTAAAATGTCTCCTAGACATTCAGTTCAGGATGTCTGAAGGGCAAATGGAGATGTGAGATTGGAAGTCACCAGGGTAGAGAGATTTTATCATCATCGGTATAAACATGATAATTAAGTCCATGGGAGCTGATGAGATCACCAAGTGAAGTAACATAGAGACAAAAGAAAAGGGCCCAGTTCAGAATCCTATGGGACACCTATACTTAGTAGACACAACATGGTTGAGGATCCAGCAAAGCTGAAGGAACAGTCAGATAGGTAGGAAGGGAATCAGACAGAAGAGAGGGTGTTCCAAAAGCCTAGAAAGAAGAGAGCGCGAAGAAGAAGAGGGGCATCAACAGCGTCAAAGGATGAAGAGAGGTCAAGAAGAAGGAGGACTGAGTCAAGGCCATCAGATTTAGCAAATAGGAAATCATTGGTAACGCTAGACAAGGCAGCATCAGTTGAATGATGATGTGTAGAGAATGATTATAAAGAGTTAAGGAGTGAGAGGAAAGGAAGTGGAAGCATCTTTGGGAATGGCCTTCTCAAAGAATTTTGCCCCAGAGGTCAGAAGAGAAATAGGGCAATAATTAGTGACAAAAGAATGAATTCGGGATTGGGGATCTTTTTTTTTTAAAAGACACAGGCATATTTGCAGGCAGAAGGGAAGGAGCCAGTGGACAGGGATGACAGAGGGGGCAACCTTTTGGGAGAGATGAGATGGCACAGGATCATGTTCAGGCAGAGGGAGCTGCCTTGGTGAAGAACAGGGTCTCCTCTTTGTCTCAGACAGGGATGAGGGAGGAGCTAATGACAAAAGGCATCTGAAAGATATTAGATATGGAAGAGAGGCAAATGGCGGGCCTCAATTTTTTCTGTAAAGCATGAGGCAAGATTGTCAGCCAAAAGGGTAGGGGGATCAGGAGCCATGGGAGGCTTGGGGAGAGTCAAAGAGGTTTGGAAGCTCAACCTTGGAATTGAAAGGTCAACTCTCCTTTTCTGACCCTTCTCCTCATTTTATCTCTCCCCAAGGTGCTTGTATATTTACTTCACTCCAACCTCCACAAGTTGGGCTTAAAGTGAAGGGTAAAGGCGAACAGACCTTTTTCCTGGTTTTTTCTTTTCTTTTTTTTTGGGGGGGGGGTGGGTTATTTTATTTTATTTCATATGCTTAAAAAGAAACAAGAACCAACAGATACGTAAAAATTCATGCACACACCTCTCCTTTACCACAATGCATATGGAAATTTTAATTTTATTCAGGTATTTGTTAAAGTCTGAATTTTTTAAAAAGGAAAATTTTAAGAACAGGGAAAAATTTACCCTAGTTCACTGTTTGATTCTCATGTTGAACTTGTCATAAGCAAAGCAGGAGGCTGATTACCTCTCACTTCCCTTTCCTTTCAATTAACCAAAGGTTTTTAATGGGATTCTTCCTGAATTTATTGCTTGGAGAAAAGGAATTTAAATGCTCTCCAGGCCACAAGACAGGTTTAGGACTTCATCTTCATTAACTTTAAGAGCTGATCTTTTAGGAGTTGCTATGGCTGAGAAATAAAACTCTTTTTGAAAAACAAAAATACATAGTTTAAAAAATCGCCACATATTCAAAAATGCATGGCCCATTATGCATCCGTCCATCATCTCTCTAACATGAGGTGAGCAACATGCTTTGTCATCTGGAATCCTGAGAGGTCATTGCATTGATCAAAGTTCTGTTGTATTTCAAAGTTATGTGCCTTTACAATGTTCTTACTGTTATCAGTCGTTCTCTTGGTTCTGCTCATTTTAGTCTGCATCAGTTCATACAAATTTTCTTAGGTTTCTTGGCAACATCATCTTTCATTATTTCTTAGAGTACAATAGTACACCATTATATTCGTATCTTGCAATTTGCTCAATCATTCCTCATTGCATGAATATCACCTAAGTTTCCAGTTCTTTGCCACAACAAAAAGAGCTGCTGTAAGTTAATTTTTTAACAGATGGGACATTTTCCTTTTCATATCTTTTGGGTACAGGTGACATTGCAATATCCCTGGGTCAAATGGTATACACAGGTTAGTAATTTTTGTGGCATAGTTCCAAACTACTTTGGAGAATGGGTGGGCCAATTCTCAGCTCCACCACTAACAGTGCACCAAAATGCCTGTTTTCCCCACAGCTTCTTCAACATTTGTCATTTCTTCTTTTTGTCATCTTTGCCAACCTGATGGATATGCAATGGCACCTCAGGGTTGTTTTCAGTTTCATTTCTGAAATAGTGATTTTGGAGTATTTTCTCCACAGAGTTGTTGACAGCTTGGATTTCTTCCTTTAAAAACTGCTTATTCATATCCTTTGACCATTTATCTTTTCAGGAAATTTTTCCTGGGTTTCCCACATGCCTCCATCAACAGCTTGTCTGTACATGTTAGTGTTTTTCGGCCATGTCAATTTAATGAGATCCATCTCAAGACATCTACCAGCAGGAGCTGTCCTATAGCTTTAGAGGATGCTGATATGGCCACACTGAAATTTAAAAAAAAAATTCTCAATTGGATTAGGTTTTGCAATCAGTTTAGTGACAGAGAGGAACTGTATTAATGACATGCAACAGTCTTATTACATTCTCTAGACTTACTGGACAACCTACCCTTGCCACTTTGAAGGAAGGCTGAGAGGAAAAGGTGGTAGGATATGTTTCACAGCCGGCAGCACTCATTACAGACATTTTCCAGCTCATGCCACTCCAGTCATTTTATAAACTCAATAACATGAGTTGGGGGACACTTCAGTTATGGAAAAAAGTGGAAAAATCCTTTACAATGCTATGTAAAACTTCTTGGAGGTTGATTTCAGAGAGGAACTGTCCAAAATCCTAGATTTGATTTGTTATCCTTTGTTCATACAAGATTTTAAGCTCCCCGAGGTCAAAGACCATGGTGTGCACTTTTGTTGGTAACTCTCATAGCATCTATTCCATTCCATTCAACAAGTATTTAAAGAGCCCCTACTATACTCCAGACATTGTGCTAGGTTTGGGGAATATACAGACAAAACAAAGCAAAAGTGGTTGCCTTTCAAGGAACTTACATTCTACTGGGGATCCCATGCATACACAGTCTCGCCCTACGTATACACTCTGTAGGCACTGAAGACATCCTGGTTAACTTGTTGAAGGAGAAGATACTAAGAAAAAATGTCTTACCTTGGATTTATCCATAACTTTAAGGTTTTTGCAAAGCACTTTAAGTATGTTATCTCATTTAATCTTCGCAACAACCCCATGAGATAGGTCCTGTAATTATCCCCATTTTATAGCTAAAGAAACTGAGAGTGAAAGAGATTAAGTTACTTGCTCAAGACCACATGGCTAAGTGTCTGGGGCTGGATGAAACTCAGGTCGTCCTCCCTTTAAACACAGCACTTTATCTACTGAGCCACCTAGTTGCTGTTCCTCAGATGACAATGTGATAAGTGAGAATCCAGGCGCTGCCCAAGATCCAGCTAAGATCTAAAGATACGTCCGCATGATTCCATCAGATACTTTGAAAAGTAGAAAAATTCACCTAACTCATTGTTTGTCCCCACAACACAACCACTGGCTTACCTGAGCTCCCCAGCCCAGCCCAGCCCAAAACTGAGCTAACTCATCATTTCGGTATCACATAATCACAACCAAAGTGGAAGTAACTGAAATCCAAGAGGAAATGGCTAAATTTATGTGATGAAGGGTTTCCAGAATCAGTTAAAGTATTACTCAAAGATGTATGTGTTTTGTTTACATTGGATCTTTGGAAATATCCGCAAGTTTTGCCATCACAAAGACACATAGAGACCATGATGGTCACTGGTTTTTTGAGGTCTGCCATATGCTATATTGACTCAGATACCATTGGCTGTACCCTGAAGGAGATTTAAGTCAAGAAATGTTTATTAATCAGTTCCTATGTGGAAAGCACTGCGATAAGTTGCTGCTGCTGCTGCTGCCATTTGTCCTTTGCTCTCAAAGAGGACCATGACATCAGGGAGGTGATGCCATGACAGACATACAAAGGTGAAAAACTGCATAGTTTCTTCCCTCAAAGATCTTATGATCTGGTGCTTTTGTATATTTGGGGACATAGAAAGGGATAGGGATATATACAAGTTGCCATGATATAGGTTATAACGCAATAACAGAATTGGTGAGGTTAGAGTGTCATGAAACACAAGAAATCATTTCTAGCTGATGGGGTCAGGTAGACTTTCTACAAGAGGGAAACACATGAGTTGAACTACTGAAGAATTTCAACACACAGAGGTGGAGAGTGAGAAGAGAGGGAAGGGAATCTGTCCCTAAGATGGGCAAATATATGGAGGTGGGAGAGTATGTGATGTGATTAGGAAATGTCTAGTTGTCCCATTTGACTGAAAGGGAGGACAAATGAAAGGGAGTAGAATAAAGTAAGTCCGGATATGTAAGTGGGAGCCAGAATGGGAAGGGCTTGTCAGGGTGAAGAATTTATGTTTCATATTATATTTACTGAGGAGATGTGGAAGGTTTTTGATCTGGGTAGGGAGAAGATTTATCTGTGCATTAGGAAGATGACTTTGGTAATATTGTGAAAAGTGTATAGGAGACGGGAAGGCTGGGGTCAAGAAGATTAGTTAGAAAACTGTTAAGTAGTTATAGGAACATATGAGATAGATTTATAGCTGGAAGAGACCTAAGGACCCTGATATCTTTGCTCATTTCCCACCTCCCCACAGGGACACCTCTGCCTACAGGTCCAACTAACATCTCAAACTCAAAATAACCAAAACAGAAGTCAAAGCTCTCCCAACTTCCTGTTTCTATTGATAGAACTACCATGGGGAGATGGAAAAATGAGCAAAGATATTGGGCTGGATGCATGGATACATCACAGAACTTCTCTGGGTTTAGGTTTACTTGGCAGTAAAATCGTTTTGTTGGGAAATAAGGATAGCCTTCCAGTTATAAATCTGTGATCAATGATAGATTCGGGAGCTGCCCTCTGAGAGATGTCAATTAAAATAAACCACAGAGAAAATAAAGGGAGACAAAAGAAGAGGATGCAGAAGAGAGACTCATTCTCAGAAAAACAGGAAGAGGAAACAGGGGGGCCCATTGCTGTTTCCTAAAGTTCAAAGGTTGGTCCAAGTAAGCAGTACAATGGACCAGATGAGCTTCAAATCCCTGAAATCCCCGACTGCTCCTTAGCCCACTGGGCCATGACACTTCCACTGAGGCAAGATCTGAATTAAATTAGCCATCACTAGCTTCTCAGTCATGCACAGGAGAGCATTTTGAGAACCCAGAAATCAAATAAAACTCTCATAATAGATGGCGAGATGAGGCATCTTTTCATTTTCAGATGGACAAAGCGCCTCCCAGGCTACAAAGCTAGGCATGACCTGAATCGCTTTTCACTATAAATAGCCTTAGTCAAAATGGCTTATACTTACTGAGCCTTTCAGAGGATCTCAAAGCATCTTAGAATCTGCTTCTTGTCTGCAACCTGGTAGGAACTTTGAGAGGGGAACAAAAACCATTTCAGTAGGAGAGTTCAGTTTACAGTACAGGGAATAAGTTTTCTGGGTAGCCTGAAAAAGGGAATGTGTGGGTATAATTTGGGAGGTTGATTTTTTCCTGAATGTCTGGGTGGGTTTATTTTCCCCAAGTGAGCACCTCAAATTAGGAATTGTTTTACCTAGAAACTATTAAAGAGATTAAATAATCAGACCACCAGTACCTGGAAAGGGTGTGCCTTATTTCCCAGAGATGCCGGTCCATTTCCGCACTGGGAGTGGAACCAGGGAGGAGGGGTCAAGCCTTAGGAGACATACATCATGATGACAAGACCCTAGCGGTGACAACCTAAGGCTGGGAGAGGAAATAATGATTTAAACATAAAGTGGTAGAGGAACAGGAGTCACAGAAATAGTGCTATCTAGACTCAAGAAGGAAGCATGCCTCCATCTATGTTAGTTCCCTGGGAAAAAACCCTTCTCCACCTCACTCTAGTTATAGCTCTGCCTTGTTATAACCAAATAGGAAGATCTTCCTAGTTCCTGCCATAGAAGGAGGGCAGATCTTGAGCAGATTAAATTAGTCTAGCCCACTTCTGGAGGCAATATGGGACCCAGAGAATAAGAATTTTCTATCTTTGAAAGGCTGCAATCTATGAAGGACTATGAAGCTATAAGAGGTGACATATGGAAATCCAGCATTTTTATTATTTTAATGAACTACAATTACTACTTATTACTGCCATTTATAATGCTGCTAATTAATTTGTATAGCCACATCTGCAGCATATATTATTTATCCATATAAATGTTTTGCAAATAATCTGCATTTGTGGCTTTGCTTGGTTCGGAAGCATATTCATTAGGCCCCAGGGATCTCGAAGAAGTGGGTTACATTGGCTTTCTCCAAAATAATTGAGGTGTCATCAAAAATAGCTAAGAACTTCAGTGCTTGGGCCAGCAAGTGGTCTTTGAATGCTGCACCAGATCAGAGTAATGGGTAAACCATCACCTTTGGGGAGTGTAGGGAGGGGAAGAAGAGACAACATATAATAAGTGGGAAAAAAGTCTGTTGTAGTATAGTGAAGAGTATATAGACATCAAACAAGACAATTAGCTCATTATGAGTCAGCATTGTGTTGTGGCCACCAAGGAAGCTAATGCAATATTAGCCAACATTAAATCTGGGGCTATGGAGATGGCAGTGCTGCTGTGTTCTGCCCTGGTTAGGGAAACATGATGGCTGCCTTCAAATATCTGAAGGGCCATTCCTTGAGAGATCTCTTATATATTCTCTGCTCCTTTTGTCCCCTATGGAGCAGAATTAGGAGTGATGGGTAGAAGCAATGAAAAGATAAATTTATATAAGATATTAGGGAAGCCTTCCCAACAAGTGAAGCTGTCTGGTTTAATGGAATATGTTCCCCTTCTGTAGTGTGCTTCAAGTAAAGACTGGATAATCACTTCTCAGGAATGTTGTAGAGGGCACTCTTGAGGTCCAGATTATTTCAACTCACTCAGGTATCTTTCTCCACTATCACCACCTTCACTCTGATCTCAGGTGAAAAGATTGTCCTGCCCCTTGCCACCACTATCATCCTTAAACTGTATAAATCTGTCCTAATGGATTGTGGGAAGATGGGAGCCTAGGATGCTAGAGGATTCCATATCCCCTGCAAATACTCCATAAAGGATTATAACCAAGGATAATTTATCCAGCAAAACTAAGCTTAATCCTACAGGGGGAAAATGAACTTTTATTAGAGTAGAAGATTTCCAAGCATTCCTAATAAAAAGGCCAGAACCAGTAGATATTTTTGAAATAGAAATAGAGGCACCAAGAAAAACACAAGTTAGTCAAATCAGCAAGCATCTGGTAAGTGTCTATTACATTCAAAACACCGTGCTAAGCACCAAAAAAGGCAAAAATAGTCCCACAAGAAGCTCCAAATCAAATTGGGAAGCCAACACGAAAACAACCGTGTATGAACAAGTTACATGTGGGATTGATTAGAGAAAATCTCTGAAGGAAGATACTAGCATTAAGGAGGACCAGGAAAGGCTTCTTTTAGAAGGTAAGATTTTAGCTAGAACCTGAAGGAAATCAAGGAATCCAGGAAATGGAGAGGAGGAAGGAGAGAATTCCAGCCATAGGGAGCAGCTGGAGATAAAGCAAAGAGACAGGAAATGGAAGGTCTCATTTGAGGAATGGCAAAAGAAGCCATTGAGGAATGGCAAAGGAAACTACATTGGAAAGGGATATATGGTATATATCCTTGCAACAGCAACCACACTGGCATACCTAGGATGGCTGCTAGTGCAGGTTCTTTTATTCGCTTTACTAAGGAAAGACAGCTATTTCAGGGGTCAACAATCTTTCCTTTTTAATCACATAAAATACAAGCACAGGAAATACAGAGAAGAGAAATAAAGACCAACAGACAAGGCTCTACTGCATGAATCAAAGCAAAATTATACATATATATATATACATATGCATATATATATACACACATATACATATACACTTCACATTCACCACTGAATCAAGAGAGCCTCTTTACCTCTGAGGAGTCTGGGGTTCTGAACATACAGTCACTTGAAGTCTCAACCAGGGAATCGCAACATCTCTCTCATAAGAGAGCCACCAAAGCAAAAGCTCTCCTCTCAGAATATATACTCTCTCAGCTAATAGGCTCAGTGCCTAATTAGAAATGAACAAAAGGGGGGGCGGAGCCAAGATGGCAGCTGGGAAGCAGTGACTGTTGTGAGCTCCCCACCAAGTTCCTCCAAAAACCTATAAAACAATGGCTCTGAACCAATTTTAGAGCTGCAGAACCCACAAAGTGGCAGAGGGAAGCAGGGCTCCACCGCAGGACAGCCTGGATGGTCTCTGGGTAAGGTCGGTCCCACACGGACCTCCCAGCCCCCAGCCGAGGGGAGCGGAGCTGAGCGCAGCGCACGCGAACAGACCAGACGTGGACCTACCAGACCAGGAGACGAGCGGAAAGTGCCCTGGCATCCCGAAATGCCGAGCCGTGGCATGTACCAGACCTCTCAACCCAGAAAGAGCAAAGACAGCAGAGAAGGTTAGTGGGAAAAGCTGTGTGACTGAGTTTGCGGTTCCAGCCACGTGCCCCTGGGGCACGGG
>JAQQSZ010003032.1:0-14567 GCA_028646595.1 Phalanger gymnotis
AAAAAAAATTGTGAGGGGGCAGAGCAAAGATGACAGAGAAAAGGCAGGGACTCATCTGATGTCTCTCTAAAAACCCTTCAAACAACTTTAAATAATGCCTCAAAACAAATTCTGATGTGGTAAAACCTACAAAAACAACAGAGTGAAAAAATTTTCCAGCCCACAACACTTCATAAGTTTGGCAGGAAAGGTCTATCATACCAGTGTGAGAGTAGAGCACAATCCAGTGTAGGCCATGCCCCCCAGCAAACTAGCCATGGGCCTTGGGGGTGCTGAATCAGTGCCTGCAGTGGTGGTTTCCAGACCTGTCATCCCACAGATGGTAAGGGGATCAGAAAACTTGTCAGAAGGAGATTATAGGGGCCACTTTGCTGGCACTGGGGGCAGAACTCTGTTGCATTGCTTATATTTAAATTTGGGTTGCAGACCTGGGTCTTAGGGCCAGAGCAAGGAGGAGCACTAGCACAACAGAACTTTTGGCCCCAGGGGAGCTGAGACTTGCTCATAATTCCAGAGCAGAAAAGAGTACTTTTGATAGCTCACAGACCAGAGCGTAGGCAATAAAAGTAGTAAACACAGTTCTCTCTAGATCATACCACCTTGGAAGAACCAAAAATTTATAGATCCCCAGAATTATATCTGGAAACAGCTGCAAATAAAACCTGAAGTTTGGGATAGTGCTCCTTCCACTCTAGAAGCAGAACTGCACTTTAGCATAGAACTAACACTCAAGAAATAGGCTGGAAAATTAGCAAACACAAGAAAAACATCTTGACTACAGAAACTACGGTGATAGAGAAGATTAAAGCACAAAATCAGAAGAAGATAATAAAGTCAAAACTGCTACATCCAAAGCCTCCAAGAAAAATATGAATTGGTTTCAGGCCAGGGAAGACCTCAAAAAGGATTTTAAAAATCAAGTAAGAGAGGCGTTAGAAAAATTGAGAAGAGAAATGAGAGGATTACAAGAAAATCGTGGAAAAAAAAAGAGTTACCAGCTTGGCAAAGACAAAAGAATGCTGAAGAAAAAATATACCTAAAAAAAAAAACAGAATAGGCCAAATAGTAAGAGAGGTACAAAATCCAATAAAGAGAAGATTGCCTTGAAATCAGAAGTGGCCAAATGGGGAAAATATATACAAAAATTCACTGACAAGAGCTCCTTTAAAAGCAGAGTTGGTCAAATGGAAAAGGAGGCATGAAACTTCACTGAAGAAAAAAACTTCTTAAAAAGTAAAATTGGCCAAATGGACAAGGAGATACAAAAGCTCAGTGGAGATAATAATTCCTTAAAAATTAGAATTGGGCAAGTGGGAGCTAATGACTTTATAAGACTTCAAGAAACAATAAAACAAAGTCAAAAGAATGAAAAAAATAGAAGAAAATGTGAAATATTGAAAAAACAGATGAACTGGAAAATAGATCCAGGAGAGATAATGATACTTGTAACTCCTAAAACTGTCTCATTAGTAGAGCAGTTAGAAGGAGTATACATAGACAGCAGGCACAGGTATGAGTTGAATGTAATGGGATAATTATCTAAAAGAAAATAAAATTAAGAGCTGAAAAAGAGGAATGCACTGGGAGAAGGGGAAAGGAGATGTAGGAAGGGGTAAATTATCTCACATAAAAGAGATGAGAAAGAGCTTTTAGAGTTGATGGAAAGATGTGGGAGATGGAGAGGAAAGAACCTTATTTTCATCAGAACTGGTCAAAGAGGGAATAACATATACACTCATTATGGTATAGAAATCTATCTTGCCCTAAAGTAAAATAGAAAGGGAAGGGGATAAGAGAAAGGGGTGCTGATAGACTGGAGGGTGGAATGGGGGAGTTAAAAGTAATAAGCAAAACACTTTTTTCCAAATTATTTTTGACATTTTTATTTAAAGTTTTGAGTTCCAAATTCTATCCCTGCCTACCTACCTACATCCCCTTCCCAATCCCTGAGAAAATAAACAATAAGATATAGGTTATACATGTACAATTATGTAAAACATTTTCATATTTGTCATTTTGTACAAGAAGACTTGAATAAAAGAACAAATGAAAGAAAATGAAAAACAGCATGTTTTGTCTGTATTCAATCGATATCAGTTCCTTCTCTAGAAGCAGAGAGTATGTTACATTATTAATCCTTTGTGATTGTCTTGGATCATTGTATTTCTGAGAATACCTAGGTCATTCATAGTCCTTCATCATACAACATTACTGTTACTGTGCAGAATGTTCCCATAGTCTGCTCACTTCGCTATACTTCAGTTCATGTAAGTCTTCCCGGGTTTTCCAGAATCATCCTGCTTGTTATTTCTTATGGCACAATAATATTCCACTACAATCATATATCACAACTTGTTTAGCCATTCCCCAATTCATTGGGATCCTTTTCATTTCCAATTCCACCACAAATAGAGCTGCTACAAATTTTTTGTACAAATAGATCATTTTCCCTTTTTTTGGAGGTCTTAGGGATATAGACATAGTGATATTGCTGGATCAAAGGGTATGCACAGTTTTATAGCCCTTTGAGCATAGTTGCAAATTGTTCTCCAGAATAGTTGGATCAGTTCACCACTCCACTCATAGTGCTTTAGTGTCCCAGTTTTTCCACATCCCCTCCAACATCCAACATTTTCCTTTTTTTTCTCATATTAGCCACTCTGATATGTGTGAAGTGGTACCTCATAGTTGTTTTAATTTGCATTCAGTTTTCTATATATTTGAGAAATGAGGCCTTTATCAGAGATACTTGTTGCAAAGATTTTTCCAAGTTTTCTGCTTTCCTTATAATTTTGGTTGGATTGGTTTTGTTTGTGCAAAAACTTTTTAATTTTATATAATCAATCTAGCTATATCTTCTTGGTCCTACATTCTTCCCTTATCCATAAATTTGATAGAGAGACTATTCCATGCTCTCTTAATTTGCTTATGGTTTCACCCTTTAGGTGTAAATCATGTACCTGTTTTGACCTTATCTTGGTATGTGGTATGAGGTGTTGGTCTATATGTAGTTTCTGCCATATTGAAGGAAAATGCTTTTGAGAATGGACAGGATGAAAGGAAATAGAGAGTAGGATAAACAGGAGGGAAACAGGATTGAGGAAAGTATAGTTAGTAATAATAACTGTGAAAAATTTGGGGCAAGTTTCTCTGATAAAGACCTGATTTCTCAAATATAAAGAGAATTGGGCCAAATTTACAGAAAAAAAAAACCCATTCCTGGTCCTGGTCCTGGTCTTGACTTTCCAGAATTAAAACTATGCCTCCTTCATCTAACCCTCACATTTCTTCTCTGTTTTATTTGTTATCATTCCCTGTAAGAATGTAAACTTCTTGAAGTCAGAGATTGTCTTTCCTTTTGCTTGTATTTGTAAGTCTAGTGCATAGCACACCACGTAGAACACAGTAAAAGCCCATGTCTTTCCCTTTAAAAAGATTTTGACATGCTAAAACATTGAGCTCTACCTAATTGAATTAAATGAATAGGAATAAATTAAAGTCTTAAATATGTTTTTTTTTTTAAAATCGACTTCACAAACACAAGATGGGAGAGTCATTGTTTGCAGTCTATTCGATAAAGATCTAGGATTACCAAGAACAGTGTCATATACCTGTAATCCTAGACACGAGGAGGCTGAGGCTGATGGACTTCTTGATTTAGTAATTTAAAGCTACTGGATGCTAAGGTGATTAGGTATCTACACTAAGGATTTAGAGGTCACCATAATGCCTAAGAAGAAGTAAAACAGCCCAGGTCAGAAATGAAGTAGGTCAAAGCTCTCCTTCTAATGACTAGTAGAATCAAGACCATGACTGACCCCTATACTTCAAGCCTCAATGAGAGAGGGAAATTCAGTTTTTTTTCAAAATATTTTTTATCTATGGGTTTTAACTGTACTGCAACTTCAAAATGAGTTAGGAGTGTAATATGCTGAAACAGTAGGGCAATAATAACAATGTAGATGATAATTATCGAAATGCCTATGTAGATCTGTATCGCAAAGTGTACAAGACTCTCCACATAGAAGGTAGAAGAAGTAAACCATTTATTCGGACACCACAGAACCATATCCCACAAGCCATTTATCCAATCTATCACAGCAGTAAAACATTACACACAAAATATCACAATCCAGAAACTCGCCATCCCAAAACCTCTCCAACCCCTTGCTAGGGTCTTCCCCCAAACAAACTCACAGTACAGCTAAGTGAGCTAAGTGAGCCTGTTCAGTTCTAACAGTCATGAGGGCAGCCACTGGCTGCCACCAGCAGTCATATTGTCTCTCTCTCTCTCTCTCTCCCTCTCTCTCTCAGCATTTTCTGTGACATAACTTCCTTTTCTTGTCAAGAAGCTCCTCCCACCATGTAACTTAGCCTTCCTGTGATATAAGCAGGTCGCATGGCCCATTAATGGGTGGGAAAGATCTTCAAATCAAAATTGCTAATACTTTCGGCCCCAAGATCTTTCATATTCACTACATAGGGCAATGGAAATTCTGGGATAGCTGGTGTCAACAGAACTTTACACAACAATGTAACAGGGATAACATAAGTATATAAAACAATGTCATCCTTCCCCCTCAAATGAATGGGGCTCAAAATCTTGGGGTAAGGGGCAAAGGTCTCATCCTCCAAAATTTCTTCCTGCTGAAATTGGACATAGGGCTGTCTCTGCCCCAAAAGATAAAGAGTCCTAATCGAGAGGTCAGTTCTTTAGCAAGCTGGCATCTAGAACTCAGTTGATGTCATGTCCAGGGATGACACATCATAGTTGTCGACAGGTCCAGAGGTGACATCCGAACACATCAGAGGGTGATGTCTGTCTTAAACAATCAGGCATCTGCAGGTGGGTGGTACTAAGCCTGCAGGAAACAAATCTCACAAACTTAATAGACAAAAGTCAAAAAGAAACAAAGTGACTATCATAACCTCGTTCATGATAGAATACATGAGTCAAAGATAAAATTTCATAACAATTTTCTCCTGGGTAAACCACTCTTACACCATTGTCTTTACCATGTGCTCTTATTTTTACAGCCTTTGGAACATAGTCTGGCTTCCATTTTACCCATACTGTAGCTCCCAATTTTATTCTATCAGTAGAACCAAATCCTTCCTTTCCTCTGATAGGAAGGAGGGTCAGTTTTCACCAGGGGTTTTGTTCACAAGGAATAATAATCAATTGAACTATTCCATCATTTTTACATAACTATATAAGTTCTTCACCTAAATTCTGGAGTGTCACGATAATTTCTCCTTAATAACTAGAATCTATCACTCCAACCAATACATGTGTTCCTTGAGCTGCTAATCCTGGTTTAGGTAATATCAGACCAAAATGATTCTTGGTGATTCTCATACATATACCAGTAGAGATTTTTCTTATCTCTTTTCTATCCAACCAAAAGTTTGCTAAACAATGTAAATCATATCCTGCTGAACCAGGTATCCCTGGATACGGCAGTGGGACATCTTCCCTCACAGTCCAATACTCAATATTTTGGATCTTATGTGTCTGATGTTTTCTAATTTGTAAATTCGGGGTCATCATTCTGGCTAGAGGTGTACTTCGTCCTAACGGTGTATTATTCAAATTACGTAAAACAGTGAACAAATTACCCTTCCAATATTGATACAAATTATTAGAACTTAACTTTCTTAACTGTTCTTTCAACAATTCATTCATTCTTTCTATCAATCCAGATGCCTGTGGATAATATGGAATATGATATATCCATTCTATATTGTTCGATATACAATATCTCTTCATCTTATTACCCTTGAAATGTGACCCATTGTCACTTTGAATCTGCTTTGGGGTTCCATAATATAGACTTATAATATCTAGAGTTTTATAGGTGTTTTTCTGGGTTGCATTCTTATGAGGACAAGCCACTGGTAGTGTCCAGTATAGTGTATAGGGTAGTGGTCCAATATAATCTATCTGCCAAATCTGGGCTGGAACTTTTCCCCTTGCTATTTCTCCAGTTACTACCCAAGGAACAGTTTGTTCCTTTGCCAATTGACATATATGACATTCCTCTGTTACTTGCTTTAACAATGAATAAGAGATACTAATACCTTGACCTTGTGCCCACCGGTGTGTGGCCTGGACCCATAAATGTTCAGCTGCTTGGTGGACCCATTTTGCTAGATCATTAGTTGGTGTTGGAGTAAGGACAATATGTTCAGTAGCAATCTTTGCTAGTGGATCAGCATGTGCATTGTACTCACGTTCTGGCATAGTGAGGGGCGCATGAGCATCTATATGAAAAACTGACAAATTAGTAACCAAAGACATGTCCCATATATCTTCCCATAGTTCTTTGCCCCAAACTTGTTTACCATGAATTTCCCAATTTTGGTTTTTCCACATTGGTATCCATGTAGCTAACCCATTAGCTACTGCCCACGAATCAGTGAATATATTACACTGTCCTCCTTTCTCTGTTTTAATGGTTTGATATACTGCCATAAGTTCAACATATTGACTATTTCCACCTATCCCAGTACTTTCCAAAGTTCTCTTAGTACATGGGTTATAGGCTACTGCTTTCTAATGTCTTTTATGTCCCAAATATTTTACAGTCCCATCTGTAAACCATGCGTGTTTCTTCTGTCCTTCAGTTAGTCCATCATATCCGTCATTCCATTTTACCAAGGATTGTACCAACTGTTGCCTTGGTTTAGGTGCTTTTGCATTTCCATCAATGTCAATGTTTGTGATAGATTCATGCAGAGCAGAAACTCCATTTTTTTTTCTGTTTTTGATCTATTCTGTATATACCATTTCCATTTAATTATGCTAGCCTCTTGCACATGTCCAATTCTGTGAGATACTGGGGTACTCATTACACAATTCATAATCAGAATTCTAGGCCTTAATATCACTTCATGGCCCAGAGTCAGTTGTTCAGTCTCTACCAAAGCCCAATATGCAGCTAACAACTACTTTTCAAAAGGTGTATATTGTAATTCAGATGAAGGCAGTTTCCTTGACCAAAATCCTAAGGGTATGTCTTTGCTTTGTTGTTTCTGCCATAAACTCCAATTCACATAGTCATCTTGTACAGTCACTTGTAATTCCACCGGTCCACTTTGCATAGGCTATAAATCCAGAGCCAATTGTATAGCAGCTTTAGCTTCTTCAAAAGCTTTACTCTGTTCAAGTCCCCAACCAAATTCATATTTCTTTCCTGGTAACTTTATATAAGGGTTTCAAAATTTGTCCAAGATGTAGAATGTAATGCCACCAATATCCCAACAGTCTTACAGACTTTTGCGCCTCCTTCTCATTGGTGGAGATAGGAAAATCTCAAATCTTTTGTCGAGCTTGTGGAAGAATTTCTTGCAGTCCTTTATTCCACTGTATACCCAAAAACTTTACAGTTTGAACTGGTCTTTGAATCTTTGAAGGGTTAATTTCCCATCCTTTGCTTTTCGTATGCTCAATTAAAAGCATTAAACTTTGTTTCAACAATCCGGCTAGCAGCAGTTGTGGGGGTGAAAGACCAACACAAGCCCAACAACAAGCATGCTACCAGCTCACTGCAAAAGCCCAGGTTCTTTTGATCTGCTTTACTAAGGAGAGCAACATTAAGGGGTTAACAAGCTTACTTTAATTCAGCATACAAATACCATTCACTTAGTTCAGGGCAAAAAGCCAGCACCCTGAACTTCAGAGCAAATACAAACAAACTACAAACATCGACAGACAGACCAAATACAATTCATAGTTACCAACGTCTAAGTTCAGCCCGGGAGCCCATAACAAGGGCTGGCCCAGAGTCACTCATGCCACCATGGCTGTGGGTAAGAGGTCCCAAAAAGAAAAAGCCAACCCCTGGTTTTATATTTTTTTCAGGGTCAAGGGTGAGTCACACATGCGACTCACTCAAGTGACCTAAAATCGTCACAAAGAGGTGACTTAAACCCACGTGGTCTAAAAGCCTCTGATGTCCCAAACATATCACTCAAATTCATGTGTAAACTAGGGTCCCCTGAGGCAAGGAGGTCACCAAGGAATCCCAATCTGATCAAGGAAACAAAAGCCAAAACTCTTCAAGGTCTCTTGGTTGAACTGAGTGCTAAGAGCCCTTTTTGTTTGCCAACACAAACTCTTCTCCACTTCTTTTACATTTTCCCCCTGTATCAAAATATCATCTATGTAGTGGGTAAGCTGTACACCAGGTAACTTCAATTCATCCAAATGTTCAGCCACAATCCTATGACAAACAATTGGGCTGTGCAGATATCCTTGTGGCAAATGGGTAAAAGTATATTGTCGGCCCTGTCACGTGAAAGCAAACTGGTCCCACTGTTTGGAGTCTATTGGGATCATAAAGAAAGCACTGGCCAAATCAGTAGCTAGGTATCCAATCATCATATTTCTGGATCCTCTCTATTAAGGTAACGGTATCTGGAACAGCAGCATACCAAGGTGGAGTTACTTTATTCAATTGTCTGTAATCCACTGTCATTCTCCAGATTCCATCTGATTTTTGTACTGGCCATACAAGATTATTCCATTGAGTGGTTGTAGGTACCAAACACTCCTGCTTCAACATATTCCTTTATAGTATTAGCAATTTCATCTTGCCCATCCGGCACACAATATTGCTTCAAAGTAATTACTTTAGAAGGTTTGGGTAAAGTGATTGGGTCCATCTTTACTTTTCCCACCAAAACTGCATTAATTCCTGTCTTCCTTACTGCAAATTGGTATCTCCCCTCAGACAAATTCAGAGTCATGCCTTTCAAAATATCTATTCCAATGATGTATTCTGGAATAAGTACAATGACCACAGTACATTCTTTCTTAGGCAAGTGTCCAATTTTCATCATCAGTTTCACTTGTCTGGCTGATATTTCAGGCCCTCCTAGTCTTGTGATGGTAATAGGAGTTCCATGCTTAAATTTGTCAGGGTTTCCATAAATCAAGCTGGCCTCAGCCCCAGTGTCAATCAATGCCCTAGTTACAGTATTTGATGCATTCTTCCAATATATAGTCAGATTAACATGAAGTCTGTAACATGTCTGTGTGCTTCTTTAATCTGAGCTGGGGCTCAGCCTATTCCATAGTCTCCTTGAAAGTGTGACTCACTTGGATACAAAGGTTCAAGATCTGTAGGATTTGTAGGTGCAGTTCTCAGTTCTCTATTCCATTTGCTATTAAGCCCCTTATCTTGGTACATTTCACATAACTCATTAGTTGGAATATCATCTCTTCTTCTAAAATCTACCCTTGCTTTCAATAGAGCAGTAAACATCTCTTTCCTCGTCACTCTCTGTGTGTACCCTTCTTTCCTGAAGAAACTTACCATCTTTTCTCTAGTCTCCTAAGTGACTTAACTGTGAAATCTCACCTAGCACTTCTGAAAGAGGGTTCCCTACTTCTGCAATCAGCAGAGTCAGCATCACATGTTTATAAGTGTGGGGGGGGGGTTCCCTCTTAATGATCTAATTCCCATGAAAGACTCCCGAGGGAGTTTCATAATAGACTTTGGCATTCCCCAGCATAATAGCAGTCTTCATCACCTCCTCCTTTAACTTTCTTGTACAGTCCTTAATTGAATACCAGGGTCTATTTGGAGTAGGCCACATGGTATCAGGTATCATGATATCGCACCCAAAGCCAACAAATTGGTTCTTTGGTTAGTTCTTTGCTAATGATGATTCCTAAAAGCTTGCTGTACAAAAGAGTTCTGACTAATGCTTAATGAATCTCATACAATCCACAGAATCTACAGGCACTCCTTGGCCCCTTCATCAGTGATTCTCACCATCCAAGATATTAACGATTCTCCTATTCTCTGGGTAAACCTACTCAAGATATCTGTGGTTTCCTGCTGTGTAAAATCCTCTAAAACCAGCTGAACTGGGTATTATCACCTTCTGTTGTCTGCCTCCTCCACTCTGTAGGGCGCACTTCTCTCTGAGAAGTCTGGCGTGTTACAGTCTCAGGGTCTCTGTGAGAAGTACTCTGCAACAAAGCTTCATTTCTTCCCAGAGGTTGTAACATCGTACCCTCCTGTCTAGCTTCTCTGCCCCTGTTACCATGGTAACTAGACTGCCTGCTAGGCTCGAACTCTGCTGAACTAAGGTGCACTCTTGACCTCCTTGGCTCCTTCTGCCTTCTTGCTGAATTTACAAGGCTGTTAGATTCCTGCTGTTCTGCCACCTAAGTTTCTCCATCTTGCTGAGGTATAGGCTGAGTATTCTCAGACGTTTCAGCAACTGTCTGAGTCTGAACTCTATCTCTTAATAGTCTGTCTCTGTGTTCACATACTATATGAAAGGCTGTGAGTAAAATCCAGCCTCATCTAGAGATCACTCTTGGGATCCCCATTTCTGGCTCAACAGTAACATCTCTGAGGCATAGCTCTAAACCTCTGGGTCCTCCAATCTGTAGCTTCTGCTTTCAGTCCTCACAGAGATCGGTGCCCTTAGACCATTCCTTTGCAAGGGAGCAATAAGTTACATCCTCCCATCCTGGGACAACCATTTCTTCTTCTGAAGCCTTTCTACCTCTAAATAGAGATCTTATACCTTGTGATCCTATTCATGACACCAAATGAAACAGTAAGTCAATAATAACAATGTAGATGATAATTGTCAAAATGCCTATGTAGTTTGCAAAGCATTTTACAAAAATTATCCCCATTTTAATGCCACAACAAGCCTGGAAGGTAGATGTTATTGTTATACCCGCTTTTAAAGATGAGAAAAGTGAGGCAGACAGCAGGATAGTGATTTGCCCAGAGTCACACAGCTAGAAAGTGCCTGACACTGGAATTCAACTTGAGATTTCCTGATTCCAAGTCCAGTTCTCTATGCATTGCATCCCTTAGCTGCCTATGCCTAATAAAGTATAACTCCCTTTCTTTAAGGAGTTGGAGTACTTTCAAATAAGACTTAAGAGTTATTTCTAAAAGGAAGTTGAATTAAAACAAATATGAATTTCAATGTAATAAAGTCAAAATTCTAACACTAAAGCTAGGTAAAGTAATAAAACTGTAAACAGTTGACTATATCTAAATTTCAACATGGCCTACTATATGTGTTTAAGAAAATGTGTATACTTGATTTAGTGTATATATAGTTATGCAAATAAATTTTTAATTATCATGCAAACTTGAAATTTTATTAAGTCTTCTTGGTTGTAAAATAAACCTGTGACAATCATGATTTTTTGGAAGTATATTATTTGATGTTGTAGTTCTATGTGATAAGATGTCAAAATGGAGTCACTTAAGTGGTCCTAATAACTAAACATATATAAGCAATGACAGACAACCTATATTTTTCCATTGTCCCCACTCATTCTTATCCTATGTCAAATATGTAAACAATTATGACTTTTGATTGGACTCATCTCCTGGACAACTGCAGCAGCTACTGCAAGCACCCATTTTTAGGACCCCCATTGTGGATGCAAACCCTTTCCAAATTTCTGGTCCCAATTAGAAAAATCCCTCACTTGAATTTGGTATCAATGAGTGACCTAGAGAATTTCCACCAGCACTCCAAAAACCAAGTCTAATTAGGAACGCCACTTCCCATATCTGGCATTGATTACCTGTCCTCAACCAATCATCCTTAAGGTATAAAATTAATTCCCCCTTCAGACTCCACTCTGAGCATGTACTCCCACTGAAATCTTTACCACTATGTTCATCTCCCTTATATGAATGATCTAGCCTTGTGTGGTAGAATTTCTTTCTGTTTGTGTTGCCATACTGTGTATGTGTGCTGTTGTTTTTCCTGCTGTTGTTTTCCACAAAATAAAAAAAAAACTCATGCTTCTACTATCTCCCCAAATACCAATTTTCCGTAAATCCACAGACCTGGGCGAGTCTGTAACTTGCTAAATAAAGCAAAACCTCTGTTTTGGGACTTCTGAAATTCATAAGGCTTCCTTGAGATAGTCTGTCTCTAACCTGACAAACACCTCACTTTCTGTTATTTTTGATGGTTGGCAAGTGCCATGCCATAACCTTCCATTCCTCATGCCTTTAGAGTAGGAGTCAAACTGACCAATTCCAAGTTGGCCTGCCCATGGCATAAGAAATGGAAAACAAATCAGATGTATTTGAGCAAGAACCAAAAACTCCTACAAAAGCCAAAGTCCTCACCTTCTTCATTGAGCTATCTTGGTGTGGAAAACACAAGTAGCTAGTGATCTGTTCACTCACCTATGTCTTAGGGACATCTCTCTAGGAAGGGGAAGGCAAAAGTAAAAGTTAATTCAATGAGTCTGGCAGCAGAGATGGGGAGAAGGAGTATTTTTTGTTGCATTTTTCAAGAAAAATAATTCTCATTTGAGGGTAGGGAAGGGACCATTAGAAAATATTTGCAAAATAGAAGGTAGAAAATTAAGTTAGTTAAATTGCATCAAGTTAAGGTAATCAACTGAGCTTCAGCTTTCATTTGTACTAACAAAAAAGAAACTTGGACTAAAGACAAAACCAGGGAGTTATCAGATTTCACAAAGTAGGAGAAATCCATTTCTGAAAATCCATCTCTCATAGCTATCCTCTTAAAAAGCAATGTATAGAAGTTATTCTTACATGACCTTCTTCCTATAACCCAGAAAAAGACTAATTAATAAACTAGTTGAGACCCTATGATGCTCTATCACTCCCTGTGAATAGTTTATTGTCTTGGGAGGAAGATGAAACTAGAACTTCCAGCTATTCATTTATAAGAATTAGAGCTGGAGAAGAGATAAAGCATTATCCAGTGTAAGACCCCACTTTCTTCATCTCTGCCATTTTACAGATCAGTAAAATTATAATCAGAAATCATTTGCCCAAGGTTGCACACTTAATGACAGATCAAATATTTAAACCTATGTCTTCTAATTCGAAATCCATCCTTAGTTGGAGTGGAGGACCTGAGTGTGTAAACCCTTTCCTGTGAGCAGATCAATGGTGTTAGATGGATTTCAGTGGGTCTAGGTCCCCTTGGTGGTATAAAGAGCCAATAAATATACATCTGGTGGTTAGTCTTGGGTCCTATAATGCTTGTATGAATCCATTTCTTGGTTGGAAAAGTAGAGACTGTGATCATTACATTTAGTGTAGACATTAAGTAGAGGGACAAATGCACTTCTAGACTCCACAGGAGAAAATTGTAGAAGAAGAAGTTAGAAAAGAGAGAAAGACTTGAATTTAATTAAGGAGAAAGAAATTGTGTAGGTAATTTGGAGGGGTTTGAATTAGTGAAATAGGCCAGAAGTTGAATTTGGGGATGAGAAATTTGAGCAAATCTCGGGGGGGAGGGTAGGAATTGAGGAAAATTTCAAGGACAATCTCTAATACCTGACATTGGTCTAAGTTCTATTTATCATTGAAAAAAGGAGCAGGATCAAGGATTATTAAACAGGATTGAAGAGGATTGGGGAATAGGACCTGAAGAGGAAGACTTCAGAAGAAAAATGAGAAGGTAGTTGAACAACACAAAGCAAAGTAAGGAAAAAAGGCAAGTACAACAATTAGAAAGTAAGAGTAGATTGATAAGTGGGAAAATTTGGTAAAACTAGAAGTTAGTGAAAATGGAAAAGGATACAGAGAGTGACTGTGGAATTGTGGAGATACCAGAAAGGCAGAGATGATAGTTTGAAGTGTTTAAGGTTGCAAAGTGAATACTCACAAGTAGTTTTCTTAAGGGCTGAAATTTTTATTTAATATGCAAAGTAGGAGTTTCTACAGTGACTTACATAAATACAATATTGATATTTTTGTTGAAATCAAGTGATAATAATCTGTTTTCTAATTATTTATTGTGAGACAGCGAGGTGACTTAGATAATAGAGCACCAGATTTGGGGTCAAGAAAACTTGAGTTCCAATCCTGCCTCAAGTATTTACTGGGTGAAGGACTCTGGGCAAGTTGCTTAACCTCTCAGCAAAATAAGAATAGTAAGAACACCTGCCTCACAAGGCTGTTGTATCATATAAGACAGCATTTGTAAAGTACTTTGCAAACCTTTAATCATTATAGAAGTGCTATTTATTATTCTTATTATAGGCAAATTTTAGAAGGTGACAAAACTCAAATAATGCCTTCTATGTTTGAGGTCTTTAGTGACAATGAAGTGTTCCTAAATAAACTAGAAGCCAGACTTTTTATATGGGGAGAAGAGCGAAGGGAAATTGAAGTGGAAGAGTGTAGACCTAACCCAGAAGTTGGAAAGCAAACAATGTTGTCTAGAGGAGAGAAGGAAGGTAAAGGACAGCTTACACTCAGGGCACTGAAAACATGTTTGAGGCGTTGTTTGAAAAGGAAGAAGATAGATGCTATAAGAAGTAACTGCATGTCTTCCAGGGAATGAGATCATAGAGCCTTGGATGCTATTGGGTAAAAAATCATTCAGTGAGCTTCAGTGCAATAATTGAAGAGTAGTAGTAGTTGGTGAATCCCCACTCAGGGGTACTGAACAACAGCATACCTAATAATAACAACAGAAAGGTCTGTTGTCTTTTCAGGGCATGTATCCAAGATATGGTATCTCAAAAATTATCGACATGATAAAAGGGGTCATACCAAGATTTTTTTTTGCTTTTT
>JAQQSZ010003033.1:0-14566 GCA_028646595.1 Phalanger gymnotis
CCTCCCACCAGGTGGGCCTGGGGCCAGAAGCACCTGCAGCTGTAGTTCTAAAGCTGCCCGCCTCCACCGCCCCAGGGGTAGTAGCCGAACCACAAACTCCGTCCCCTTCCCGCAGCTTTTCCCACTAACCTTCTGTGTTGTCTTTGCTGTTTGTGGGTTGTGAGGTCTGGTACATGCCACAGCTCAGTAATTCAGCATGCTAGGGCACTCTTCGCTCCACTCCTGGTCTCGTCGGTCCGCGGTCTGAGGTCAGCGCCGTGCCGCACGTGCTGGGCTCTGCTTGGCTCAGGTCCGCTCCCCTCAGCTGGGAGCTGGGAGTTCCGTGCGGGACAGACCTTACCCAGAGACCCTCCAGGCTGTCCTGCACTGGAGCCCTGCTTGCCTCTGCCACTTTGTGGGTTCTGTAGTTCTAGAATTGGTTCAGAGCCATTTTTTTATAGGTTTTTGGAGGGACTTGGTGGGGAGCTCACGCCAGTTACTGCTTTACAGTTGCCATCTTGGCTCCACCCCAAATATTATTTTTAAAAAGTGTTTTACTTCTTATTTTACCTTCCTTAATCTGCCCTCCCTTTTATCACCTCCTGCTTCTCTTATCCCCTTCCCACGATTCTTTCCTGCATAATAGGATAGATTTCTACACCCAACTAATTGGGCATGCTATTCCTTCTTTAAGCCAATTCCAGTAAGAGTAAGGTTCATGCCCTACCCCCTTTCTCTTCCCCCATCTTGCCCTCCACTGTAAAATGACTCCACCATATTTGAATTATTTATTTTTGACACTTACGATATGTCCTCCTTGACTTGGGAGCACTGGAATTTGGCTATAATACCTGGGAGTTTTTATTTTGGAAAATGAAGGAGATAATCACTGGATTCTTTCAATTTCTACTCTACCCTCTAGTTCTAGAATATCGGGGCAGTTTTTCCTTGATAAGTTCTTGAAAGATGATGTCCAGGCTCTTCTTATCATCGCTTTCAGGTAGTGCAATAATTCTTAAATTATTTCTCCTGGATTTATTTTCCAGATCAGTTGTTATTCCAATGAGATGTTTCATTTTCTTCTTCTTTTTTTTTACTTTTCTGGCTTTGTTTTATTTTTTCTTGATGTTCTACAAAATTATTTACCTTCCACTCACCCAGTTCTAATTTTTAAGGCATTATTTTGTTCATTGAGCTTTTGTACCTCCTTTGAAATTTAGCCAGTTCTACTTCTTAAGAATTTCTTTTCTTCAATAAATTTTGTTCTTTTTTCCATTTGGCCAGTTCTTCTTTTTAAGGAGCTCTTCCCTTCATTAGAATTATTTGTACCCTTTTTTTTTTTAACCATTTAGCCTTTTCTGGTTTTTTAAGATGTTATTTTCATCAGTACTTTTTTTTGTGCCTTCTTTTCCAAGCTGTTGACTCTCTTTTTATGATTTTCTTGTGTCACTCTCATTTCTCTTCCCAATGTTTCTTCTACCTCTCTTACTTGACTTTTAAAATCTTTTTGAGCTCTTCCATGGCCTGAGGCCAATTCATATTTTTCTCTGAGGCTTTGGATGTAGCAGTTTTGACTTTGTTTTGTTTCCAAGTTTATGTTATGATTTTCCCTGTCAGCATAATAACTTTCTATATTCTGGCTTTTTTTTTCTGCTGTTTGCTCATTTTTCCAGAGTATTTCTTTCCTTTTAACTATGCTAAAGTGGGGCTCTGTTTCTGGAGTTCAGGGGGCACCATCCTAAGTTTTAGGTTTTTTGTTCGGCTGTTTTCAGAGATAATTCTGGGGATCTGTAAGTTTTTGGTTCTTCCAGGGTCGCATGATCGAGGGAGAAGTGTGTTTACTGCTCTCTTGTTCTGTGCTCTGGTCTGTGAGCAGCCACAAGCACTCTTTTCTACCCTGGGACTCTGACCAGGGCTAGATCTCCCCTGTGGCTGCAAATTGTGGTGTGCTAGTGCATAGGCAATGCAATAGAGTTCTCCCTTTGGTACCAGCAAAAGGACTCCTGTAAGTGTCTGACCCACCTTATTGTCTGTGGGCTGATAGGTCCAGAAACCAACGGTGCCATCACTGTTTCAATTGCCCCCAAGGCCTGCTCTTGGTTGGCTGAGGTGTGGCCTGCACTAGACTTCCTTCCACTCTCACCCTGGTGCAACAGACCTTTCCTGCTGACTGAAGTTGTCCTTTTTTGGGTTCTGCCACTCTAGAATTTGTTTATTAAAAGGTGTTTGAAGGGGTCTGGTTGAGAGCTCAGACATGTGTCTGCCTTTCTCGGGCATCTTGGCTCTGCCCTCAAAAGAACTCTTAAAGAAAATAAAAATAATCAGATGAATTTATCAGTGAATTCTCTGAGACATTCAAAGAAAAATAGCTCCAGTATTACATAAACTGTTTCAAAAAATAGGGTAAAATGGCATTCTACCAAATTCTCTCTGCAAGACATATTGCTACATAACTAGGGAGATGAAGCAGGGAAAGAAAACTACAGACCAAGATATCTAAAGAGTATCTATTCAAAAATGTTGAAAATTAACAGGGAATAAAGTGCCTCAGCATTTTATAAATATTAAACACTAGGCAAAATAATAGGAAAATTAATCTGGAAGAAAAACAAATGTAGAGTTAAGCCAACATCATTTATTGCCAACTATATGCCAGGCATAGTGCTAAGTGCTCTCTCTCTCTATCTATCTGTCTCTGTCTCTCTCTCTCTCTCACATACACACACACACACACACACACACACACACACACACACAGCAAAAATGGTCCATGTCGTTAAGGAAAGCACAATCTAATGGGTAGGATAGTTAGGAGACAAAATGAAAAGGATTAGGAAAAAACAAGACAGTAACAAAAATGTTTAAGAATTTCAAAGGAAATAGTGATTTTTAAAAATGGGAAAGATGGTGGCCTAATAGCACCACATCCATACTACAAAGTGTCAGCCTCCAGACATGGAGAATTAGGTTGCGTGTTTTTTTCCTCTCAAGCCAGCAGGTGTGCACGCTGAGCTATAGTCCAAACTGAGCTTACTTTGGGGTTAGGCTGCACAGATCTTAAAGCCATGGAGCAAGGAAGTGACCTCTAACTCAAGAAGTCTGGCCTTTTGTCAGCCAAGATTATAGTTTTTAATAAGCAAGGAAATGCCATGACTTGAGGATGTCTGCCTTTTTGTTAGCCAAGATTATAGATTCCAATAAAACAAGGAAGTGCCCTGATTCAGGATGTCTCTGCATGCTTAAAGCAGTCTTCTGATTGCTGATACAGCAGAAAGATTTTGGGTTCACCCAGAGAGCCTTGAAAAGGATTATTGATATGTCAGTTCAGAAGGGCTCAAATCATCCTCTCAATTGGGTAAAGAAGGTTTTTGACCTTCTTCAGGTGATGAGAGGCTCAAGTGAGTCTCACAAAGGCAAAAATCACTAAACCTATTTCGAATTGGTCAAAAAATAGAAAAATTGGTCAATGAAATAGATAATAATGTTCGATATATGGAAGCAATAACTGTTGTACAATGTTTACCAATAACAATGGGGTAAACGCTCACTATCTGAGGGAAAATCTGGGAAAATTAGAAAGCTGTATGAAAAAATAAAGCTTAAATCAACATGTTGCATTGCTTTCCAGAGTAAAACCCAAATGTATAATTCGATTAGATGTATAAGATCGTATTATAAACATATTAAAGGAGAGAAAAAAGAAATCTTTTACTACCATGAATATGGAGATTGTTTTCGACATAATCGCAATGGATAAATGTAAATAATTTTGTTTACATAAAATAGAAAAAAATGCTTGCACCAACAAGATTGAAACAAATTGAACAAAAGTCACTCCCCAATGCACAAGTGTTCAAAGGCTATGAACAGGTAGCAATAATAATAACAGTAAATATATTATACAGATGAGGAACTGAGACAACCAGGGTTAAGTGACTTTCCCAGGATCACACAGCTAGTAAATGTCTGAGGCCAGATTTGAACACATGAACGTAAGTTTTCCTGATTCCAAGCCCAGTGGCTCTATACGCTGTGCCACCCAGTTGCTTATTGTATGTATTGGAGGTCTAATTTAAAATGTTCTAATTAAAAACATATTCTAATTTAAAATGTACAGCAATAGTAAAGTTTGAGGCATTCCCATCTTTGCCAATAGCCTTTGTGAAGAAATCAGTGTTTTAAAGAAGTGGTTCTATTCATGTTATTAACAGTTTTTATATAATATGCATTTACTAAAGATATCTAATATAAATTCTCTCTTATTTCTAATGTAATTGAATTATACAAATTCTTCATGATCAACATCATATTCATCTTCTTGTATCTCAATGACTTTTGTGGTTTTCACGTAATTTAATCATAAAAAAGGAAAGTACCAATTATCTGATTGAAAAAAAATTAAGCCCACGTGAACTCTGAGGAATCCTTATCCCAACTTCAACTTGCTCATGCTCACAGCAGCATGTTTTATTCTTAGTAGGTCTAATTGTTAGGTTTTTCCTCTTATATCAAGCTGAAAATTACCTCATTGTAGCTCCTAGTTATTGTTTCTAATTGTTATCTCAGAGATCAAACAGAATAAGTCTATGCTTTCTTTCATGCGACAATATTTGGAATACTTGGAAACAACTAATATCCTTACTATATCTTTTATTAAACTTTTTACCATGCTGTTTACCCCCAAACAGGAAAGACTTATTTATCTTTTATTTTCATGTCAGTAAGTAAATTATGACTTATGTTTGAAAACATATAAAGTTCACCAAATTAAAACATTGCACTACTCTCAGATGCCATAGGAGTCTTCATAACGGAAAAAGAACAACAAATTTTTATCTGGCATACATCTCTACAACGATTCTTTGTACAATTAGCATCAAAAGTGTGAATGAAGCAGTGTGAGATGCCCTAATTATAATAATTATGTAAAGATATTGTTGTTGCCTTCAAAGAAAAATGAGGTGAAAAGATAAAATTAAAGAGGTATGTGTACCCCGGTCACATAATTAATAGAAATAGAAACCTTTGATTTGAAGTGATGACATTAGAAATTCATTCATTTCCTAAGAGTGAAATTAAAAATATTCTACTCCATTATGTTATACTCATTATCATTTTTATTATGTTTTCCTATCAATGTCTTCCATATTGGGGGCTTCCTTAATTCCTTTCCTCAATTCTATGGACACTCTTGTATGTTGTAATATCTCCTTTAATCTATTGTCAGTTTTTAAACTATCTCTCCATATGTTTTGTCTGCTTGTTTCAGCCTTGAGATATGTCTATGGGATACAAAAGTCAGTTGAAGGGTGACCCTCTTGTGGCCAAAAACTCTAGTATTCTAAAATAATTCAGTTTTTATTTATGAAAAAACCCTCTAAAACAATCTGGAGGCTAGACACAATGGCCTTATTTATTCTCTAGCTCTCTAGAATGGATGGTTTTATTTATTTGGCTTTCAGTTGTCCTTTAGGCTATTAGGGCACCACTTAATAAATATCTGCTTCACTGCACAAAGCGATATCCCAGTGGTGGCCTGGAAGAATTAATGCAATCTCCAAAGGGGACTGATGTATTTCCAAGAAGTAGTTAATATACTAGGAAAATCTGGTCCCTTATTATTTTCTGTCATAAAAATCCATAGGCTAGCAAGATTTAGTAATTATCTCATTCTATTCTCATTTTCTATACTCTCTTACCTCACGTCACACACTTATGGTAGTTTTACCTTATCCTGACACACTATAATCGCTCACTCCATATTTCCCTTTAGATTAATGAACTATGAAATCTTCATATTACATTTGCGGAGTACATCTCAAACCAGAAAATTCAGATGGATTGTAGTTGAGTATGGTGGTGGCTATGATGAAGGAATAGAAATTTAGGAGACAGGGAGAGAGAGAGCACATTAAATATATTAAAGATCTTGGTGATAAAGATAACTGCTTAGTCATGCCTCTAGATATTCATTCTTGTTTGAATGCAGCTGGCTTTAGCATTTAAATTATTACTACTAAAGAATTTTTATATTAACTGTCATTCCAGAAATGAGGATTTACAAGTAAGATGAAGCAACCTTTAATCCCTTAAACTGCTCACACATAACTAAGAATTCCCATGCAGAGCTAATAAAATTTGCATTTTGGGAGCCTTAATTTCCTTAGAACTGTTTCAATTTACTTTTTAATATTAATTTTCAGTGTTTAAAGTGAATATTGAAAAATAGTGTTTGAGGAGAGGAAAAATGGTAGGAGTTAGTGACATAAATGAAATATGCATCATTTAAATATTGTCTTGCTTATCTGTACTAGTTGTAGCAAAGAGCCAATGTTGATTCTGAATGTTAATTCAGTACTTTGTTAGTTTAAAAATGTTTTTTTTCCTTGTCAAAAATTATTTTGCCTTCCATGTAAAAGTTGACAGTAATCCACAAATCAAATCTATGAATATAATTTTGTACAAAATATGGGGAAAAAGAATTTGTGATTGTGAACTGTCTTATGACAATGAGAATGTTTGTTGAGAGTGAATGTGACTTCATATTACAAGAACAATTAAACAGGGAGAATATATGATAAATATATATTATATACATACATATATATGTAATTAGGTCAGGGTTAGAAGAAATCAAACATTTGTGAGGCATCTGCTTTCTAATACTATCACCCCCTCCAAGATATTCTTTGCACTGGCAGACTGAGTCTCCAGAAAGTGAAATATACTACTTTTAGATTCTAGATTATCTCATGAATCCAACTCCTAGTACTATAACTCACAACTGCCACCAATTTACTTCATAATAATAGTTAGCCAGTAGACACATTTAGCTCTCAGAAAAGATGTTTGCTAAAATGGCATAGTTAAAATAGTGACTATACCCCTTCCACTCCCCGTAAACTCAAGGAGCGGTATCTTCCCTCAAATACATACCATAGCCATGAGAAGATGAGACACAAACTCCAAGTGTGATGGTGGTGAACACGTGTAGAGAACATGTAGGGAACACATATGGCCAAGGTAATTCACAACTCCAGTAGTCTAGAGCCCTGAAGTCTTTTCTTTCCTCATGGAATATCCAGGATTCTCACTTTTTGGGATAGTATCTCTACTCAGTAGATCACTTAGCTGGGGACCCAGGGACTGTATCCCTTTTCCACAGCTCAAACTTGATTAACAAGCGCTGTTCCTCATTTTTTCACTATTTCTGTAATAGTATCTATTTTCCCCCAATTACACATAAAAATAGTTTCTAACATTCATATTTTTTTTGAGGGAGGAAGGTAGGGCAATTGGGGTAAAGTGACTTGCCCAAGGTCACACAGCTAGTAAGTGTGTCAAGTGTCTGAGATCACATTTGAACTCAGGTCCTCCTGACTCCAGGGCCAGTGCTCCTGGCATTGCGCCACCAAGCTGCCCCCCAACATTCATATTTTTAAAGCTTTGAGTTCCAAATTTTTCCTTCCCCTCCCCCTCCCCAATGCAGGTAAGCAATTTGATACAGGTTTTACATGTACAATTATGTTAAACATATTTCCACATTAGTCACATAATGAAAGAAGAATCAGAACAAAAGTGAAAAACCACAAGGAAGAGAAACAAAAAACAATAGAAGGTGAAAGCAGTTTGCTTCAATCTGCATTTCGACTCCATAGTTCTTTCTCTGGATGTGGTTAGCGTTTTCTATCACGAGTCTTTTGGCATTGTCTTAGGGTATTGCACTGTTGAGAAGAGGTTAAAAACAGCGAAAATAGTAGCTTTCTCTGGACATAGATAGCATTTTCTATCACAAGTCTTTTGGAATTGTCTTGGATCGCTGTACTACTGAGAAGAGCTCATCTATCACAGTTGATCATCATATAATGTTACTACTGTGTCCAATGTTCTCCTGGCTCTGCTCACTTCATCAGTTCATGTGAGTCTTTCCAGGTTTTTCTGAAGTCAGCCTGCTCATCATTTCTTATATAACAATAATATTCCATTACATTGATGCATCACAACTTGCTCAGTCATTCCCCAACTGATGGGCATCCCCTCAATTTCCAATTCTTTGTCACCACAAAAAGAGCTGAATAGGGCTGTTTCTTGAGTCTATACTTGGCTGTATTTTTTTCTGCTGCCAAATATCCTGCTCTTGGAAGCTGCTTCTCCTCCTGATTGAATGCCTCCATCTTTGAAGAGCCTGCATTCCTGTTCCCTTTGGAAGCAAATTTCCAACTATTAGGTGGGATATCTTGTTGTGGCTGAATATCTCATGTGTTATTAGATACCATGCCTTATGGGGTGGGGGGAGAACACTCCCTCAAAATGATTCACTGTCAGGCTCCATTTCTCCTCGTACTACTAGCTCCTGCCATAATTTCCTAGAATTCTTCAATTACACTTTTATGAGTCATCTAGAGAGAGCTAGAGGGAGCTGATCATTTCTCATCAATTTCATTGTTCCCTTCTAAATCAGAGAGCGGTATTCATGCTTCCTAAAGGGAAGGAGAGTATGAACACTGTGTTAGAACACCTTGCTCTCTGTGATTATAGCCTGTGGCCACATCATTTGAGATGGGAGTGTGGGAAGGAACCCCATCCCTAATTGCAGAAAAGTTACTTCATTTGCCTTTTCAATTTAAAGCATGTCCTACTAACTGGCAGTTAAAGGCACTTTTTCCTTTTTCAGTTTTTGAAAATAAATCTGATCTTCTTAAGGCATACAATGTTTCTAGAAAAGAGAAAATTATTGTTTTGTAACTGATCTTGAACCTTTACTATTTCAACTTGAGACAGTTTGATGGAACAGTGGAATGCGGGGCCTGGTATCAAGAAAGACCTGAGTTCAAATTCAGCCTTAGACACTTAGTAGGTGCTGGACCTTGTCCAGTTGTTTAAACCCTGGCTGTCTTGATATTCTCAACTGCAAAGTGACAATAATAATAGCCGCTCCCAGGGTTGCTGTAAGGACAAGATGAGATCATATTACACTTGCGAAGTGTAAGAACTGGCCCTGCTCCATAATAGATGCATATTAAGTACTTGTTCCCTTTGCCTTACATTGTTGTACTAGGGAAGAATGTGTTCAGAAGTGGTTTCTCATCTAGACTGAACATTTGGTTTTCTTTTTATGAAACCTTTAAAAATATTCATTTGCATCTACTCTCATCTTTTAAAAAATTAGAATCTCAGAAATTAAATCTAGAGTACAAAAGGCAGAAAATATTTTATTTGTCTTATAATTCAACTGTTTACCGCAGAAGGACACTGGTTTTTATGCTGTAAATTAACCAATTCAAAAAAAAAATAGAAATTAGATGTGAATAAAATAAGCCATTACTTTATTCATTTTCTTTCATCTCCTATTCAAAATTAATCTCAAATAAACAAAAGTTTCTTTATATGGCATCTAACCAATAACAGGTCTACGCATCATTCCATTCACATTTTATACCTCAAAAGCAATTGCTATCATACACACGCATAACCCCAGCATTCCTCCCCTTCTTGCTTGGAAGTGCTATGTGATCTTTAATCTCACATCTTCCTGGCTTTTACAGATTGCTACCCCATCATATGTTTTCAAATCACTGATCAAACAAAGCATAGAGTTTGTGAACATGGAGTAAGATTGAGCTAACTAGCCCTTAGAGAAGTCAAACATATGCCAATCCTTACCTACTGAACATTTATTTAACTGGTAACTACTCTCTACCCCATGAAGGTCCACTGTGGTGGAGGGAAAACAATTCTGTAATTAAAGACAGAAGAAATGGTTTTAAATCCTGACTCTGACATTCATTAGCCATATAGCCATGGATGATCCACTTACAGATTGCCAAACCTTAGTCTCCTTCTTTATGAAATGGGAATAAAAATACCGGAGTTTCTATTTCTCAAAGCTGTTGTGAGGCTCAAATCACAGAATATCTGTAAAACATCATATGAATCTTTGCTATTTTTGTTGTTTCTTCAATATCATAATAATATGTTTTGACAGGGAAATCAAAGAAATAATAGCCATAGTGACAGGAGAAAAGTTGGGATTGTGGTTATGATAGTAATACAGTTTGGGGTATAAAATATGGAAAAAAAAACAAATACCTGGATCTGTCATTGGCTACATGTCATGTGGGGATCTTTTCCCCAAATGTCCTATTAAATTTAGATGTATATCATAGATAGAAAAAGTTTTGGAAACACCATTTTAACACCAGCTGATCTCATGATCCACAAAAATGTAATCTAGCCAATTTAAATTCATAAATTGAACCAATAATTATATGTTTATAAACTCTGAGGTGAGTAGTAGCAACATGAAACTTCATAGTAAGAATTTCTCAAATTTCTCAAATTTTCGAAGCCCTCAAAATTTAGGTGAGAAATTCTGCCAATATGAACCTTTTATTTCAATCCACAGAAAATATATAAGAAACTGAATGTTATAGACTCAAAGAATTCCATGAAAAAAATAGAAATAAATTAAAGAGATAGTGTTTGGGGCGTAAGGCATAAGAAGATTGGAAAGGCGGTCAGTTATGATTGGCTTTGAAAGCAGATTTAAGAATCATCAGCATGGAGATGTTAATTAAAACGATGGGAGCTGATGACATCACCAAGTGAAGAAGGAGAAGAGAAGAAGACTCAGGTCAGAACCCTGTGGAGAAACTATGATCAGAGGGTGTTACCTGGAAGAGTATCCAACAAAGGAGATGGAGAAAAGTGGTCAGTTAAGTAGGAGGAAAGCCAGGGAGAGAGTGGTTCCCCTAAAATCTAGAGAGATGAGAGTGTCAAGGAAGAGAGTGATCAACAGTGTCAAAGGCTGCAAATTGTAAATTATCAACAACTTTTCATGTTGTGTAATTTATATCCAAATCTTTCCCTACTTTCACCATAAATATTTAGTCTTTAACATTACATTGATATTAATGCATCATGGAAATGGTTAGCCCTGACTTGCTACATGACCAGTGAGCCTCTTTTCCCAGACATACATTAGTACCTTTTACTAAGCTTGTATCCACCACTATTTTTGTTTGTTTGGAGTTTTTAGAGGCAATTAGGGTTAAGTGATTTGCCCAGAGTCATGCAACTAGTAAGTGTCTGGGGCTGGATGTAAACTCAGGTCCTCCTGATTCCAGGGCCAGTGCTCTGTCCACTGTGCCACCTAGCTGCCGTCCTCTGCTATTCCTTATTGACAATATGCTATAGGTTTTCTTGCTTTTCAATTATAAACCGAGTTTATTGTCTGTCTGCATTGAGGTAAACAATATATTGCACTATTGGACCAATGCAATGGCTTACTCATTACACTATATAGTATCATGTGAACAGTAGGCATTCTTTATCTACTTGGCTTTTCTTGTGTGGGTCTTTTTCTGAACAACTAAGAGTCTTACTTAGAAGGCTCTTCAAAGTTCTGGGCCTTACTGCCATAAGCAAAGTGTCCAATGCAAACAGAAGCATCTGGAGAACCTTACCATCTGTAGGGTTGTTTAAGTAAGTGGTGTTAGAGGGTATTTTTGCATTCTATTATTTCTAATTTTTTTATTATTTCTTGTAATTTGGTGCTGATTTTGATATTGCACAAGCGATCAATGATCTCACTGAGCCTGAATAGCAAATTCGGACATGATTACAACTTCATTAACCAGACGCTTCTTTTTTTTTCTTTAAAATGAAATTAATTTCATTAAAATATTTGGAGTATATCATTGCCAGACATTTCTTACTTCTTTACTTAAAAAAATCATATTGATTTTTATCATCATACATCATATGATGTTGTTTCTAAGCCTGTGGCTCCTTTCATTTCTAGATACTGAGCCATGTTTTCCAAAATACGTTCTATTATTTTCCTTTATGTCTACCTTTGTATTCAGTCAGCAGCTGTTAAAAAAAATGTTGCTATACTTTAGCTTTTGTTCTCTCTCCATTTTCAATGTCTTTTTTTTCAAGTTTCACATCTTTATCCATCTGTTAAACTCAACACGATTTCATGCAACATGAGAGAAAAATCAAGCATGTCCTAACTGTGTGTAGAATTGTGCAGATGGCTTGTGGAAGACCTTTATTTTCAGCAGCTGAAAAGCATCATTTTCACATTGAATTCTGGGCCTTCTTTCTTCAGTTTGCTATAGTCCACATTCACTGAGTAGAACTTGTACTGGTTGGTGAGGTTCATTTTGTTCCAAGGCTCTGGGTTATTCTTTCTGTCCCAGCTGACATCAGAGTTGAAGAGCACCAGGCGCATCACGTACAGCGTGGCCCCGGTGCCACCTGCGCCGAAGAACACGAACAGAGTAATGAGGGTCGGATGCTTCTTGGCCTGGTCGATGATCATGAGAAACATAGCAGCGGCTGCGGGACTCGGTGGCTGCGTTCGCTCGTTTGCTCGCTCGCTCGCTCGAGACCCAATGCCCTTCAAGATCTTTTTAAAAGGTGTTGGTACATAAGCTGTTGCAGTTCTTCATTGTGTTCTTTTAGCTTGAGAAATCATGTAAGTTCAGCAAATTACATAATTTCCTCAGGAATAGAAAAGAATATGCATAAATCTTGTTTTTAACTCTGGAAAAATGATACAGGAGGAGAATAATGGTTTAGTTCCTTTGCTACCATTGAGCCCTTTGGATGACCCAGAGCGCCATGCACGTAAACACCTTTACTCATGTCATATACTGTGACGTTCAATACATTATCAAGTTACCTGAGGTCTTGCTAATGCATTTCTCTGGCACTTACACAGATATTGATAAATACATGTATATGACACATGATGAATGAATCAGGATGCTTGAAGAGCATTGAATCACAGTTAGATGTATCGAGGCATTTTCCTTGCATATGTTGAAAGCCGCCAAACTTTGGAGTTACTTGGAAAATAACATAACCTTTCAGAAGACAAAAGATAGTAAAATAATTATCACCTTTAGAATTTGTAAGTGTTCTTGGGATGATATTTTGTATCATATGAACTCAAAGCATATTCAACACTTTATTTTACGTTGCATTATAAAGGAGTAGAATTCCCAAAATCTATTGGCCATTGATTCATTTATCATTTTTAATAATGTATATTTTAAAATGTTTTTAAAACTTTAAAATTTTAATTTAATTAAAAATTTAATTTAATTCAAAATTAAAATGTTTAAATAAAATTTTAAAATTAAAAAATAGCCTTTAGAAATATATACATGTGAATACATCCAATAAATTCATAGACATGATGTTGCATAGGTTTTCTTTTTAAAATGTGTTTTATAGAGTACTGGCCCTGGAGTAAAGAAAACCTTAGTTCAAGTCCTGTTGCAGACACTTTCTAGCTATGTGACCTTAGGAAAGTCACTTAACTTTTTTCCCTCAGTTTTCTTATCTGTAAAATGGGGATAATAACAATAGCCCACCTCCCAAGATGATTGTAAGGATTAAATGAGATAATAATTATAAAGTTCTTAGCACAATGCTTGGCACATAGTAGATGCTATATAAATGGTAGCTATAATTTTTATTATTTTATCTGAGTCATTTATGGGGGGAACTCTCTTTCCCCACCCAAATGCCCACCCCATAAAACCCTCCCTTGGAATAAAAAAAAGAATAACATCTACATAGAGACTGCTTTTGATAATATACACAGTATTCTGTTCTAGTAGTTTTCCACTCCCCAAAATTGACAAGACAGGCATGTTTCATTGTTTCCTTCCTAGAAGCTTTACTTCAAAAAACTATGCAGAGTTCCTCTACTTTATAATTTATGATGTTGGAGCCAAGATGGCAGCTGGAAAGCAGGGACTAGTGTGAGCTCCCCACCAAGTCCCTCCAAAAACCTATAAAAATGGCTCTGAACCAATTCTAGAACTGCAGAACCCACAAAATAGCATAGGGAAGCAGGGCTCTAGCCCAGGACAGCCTGGATGGTCTCTGCGTAAAGTCTACCCCACATGGAGCTCAGAGCTGAGGGGAGCGGAGCTGAGCACAGCGGAGCCCAGCATGGGTGGCGTGGACCAACCAGACCAGGAGCCGGGCGGAGTGTGCCCCAGCACCCTGAATCAGTGAGCTGCGGCAGTTACCAGACTTCTCAACCCACAAACACCAAGGACAACAGAGTAGGTTAGTGGGAGAAGCTGCTAGGGACTGGGATAGTGTTTGCTGTTCAGCCACAGCCCGGGGGGGCAGCAGAGGTGGGGCAGCTTTAGAACTACAGCTGCAGCTGCTTCTGGCCCCACACCCACCTGGTGGGAGGAATTAAGTGGCAGATCAGAGCAGGAGTGCAGAGCCTGCTGAAGATCTAAGTCCAGTCCTGGTTGAGGGTTCTTGGGGAAGGAGGAGTGCTGGTGTGGCAGAGCTGGCACATCCCCCCAAGGATTGAAACATAGAACTCTTTAGTCTACAAGCACTCATACCCTGCTGAAAAACTCAAGGGTCAAGTGAGTTGGCTGGGAACATGGCCAGGCAGCAAAAAACGCACCCAGATTCAGTCTCAGACTCTGGAATCCTTCTTTGGTGACAAAGAAGACCAAAACATACAGCCAGAAGAAGTCAACAAAGTCAAAGAGCCTACAACAAAAGCCTCCAAGAAAAACATGAACTGGTTTCAGGCCAT
>JAQQSZ010003034.1:0-14566 GCA_028646595.1 Phalanger gymnotis
AACCTGCTCTATGCTCAGTCCACCAAAGTGCTACGTTAAAAAAGATACAGTATCTTTGTATCTGAAGATGGATATCAGTATTATATTTATGAGCTGTCTTTTGCTCTCTCTTTCAGGAAGGAAATCTCCAAGATTCTTAAAAGCTCCTACCTCAGAGGGATGAATTTGGCATCCTTCTTTGTTGCAAGCAAAATAATTGTGTTTGTGACTTTTACCACCTATGTGCTTCTTGGAAATCCCATCTCTGCCAGTCGAGTATTTGTTGCTGTGACATTGTATGGTGCAGTGAGGGTGACTGTTACACTGTTCTTTCCATCGGCCATTGAGAGAATGTCCGAAGCCATTATCAGCATACAGAGAATCAAGGTTTATTGAACAATTAGTCTTAACTTTTCTGCATTTTGGAATGTATTTTTAAAACATCATGATACCTCATTGATACATGATCAATGTAAATAAAATATGAAGGCCAGCTTTCTAGATAGATGAAATTTATCCAGTTAAATACCAAAACTGGCTTTATTTTCACCATTTTTAGTGGAAGTCTTTCTCAGATGAGTCATACACAATCCTACACTCTTAAACAGAGTATATGGTATAGATTTTAATCTCTTGGTGACTTTGTATCATCATCGTTACAGAAATCAATATCTGTTGCTCCATACTAATGGTTAATGAGGTGTGTTTTGCTCATTTGTGAAGTTTGAATTCTTGTGTCTTTTGTGGTTTTTCTGTCTTCTTTGTTGTCTGGCTGTTAGCTCTCACTTCTTGATTATTTTTAGTCACTCACCTTTTTCAACCTGTTCCTCCTGTTAACTACACTTCCGATTTGCTAATTTTGATTTGCTCTGGTCTTGGAGAAAATATCAAAGAAGAGAAATGAACTCTGAATAAGCATCTGAAGGTTTCCCTTCTGAGTTTTATTGCTTAATTTTTTTATTTATTTTATTGCTTAATTTAATTCAATTCAGCACACATAAATCTCTCTTAACCACTGTGAACTTCAGTTTCTTCATGTGCAAAATAAGGATAATTAGTAGTATCTATAGGGCCTAGTATAGTGCCTTGCACAAAAGAGGCACTCGAAATTGAATTTCTTGTCCTTAGTGTATCCAGCACAACCAGTTTCCATTTCTGTACATATTTTAATCATTAGATACCACCTTCAGTGTATTATTTTTCAAAATATGAAGCTAACATTACAACAGATTTCTAAATTTTGATTATGTTTGGGTAGGGAGGAGTTTTCTGATGCTATTGGAAACCTTAATATATTTTAAAATCATAAAGATATTAAAAATACTTCTGTACATGATTTCTCTGTAGAACACCAGAAAGGTAAAGGTGCTTGTTAGTAATAAGTTACCTTTATAAAAATGTATACTTTCTGTAGCTTGTGTAGTACACTTAGAGAATATCCGTCATCATTAATGAATGAAATACTTCATTTAGTATTGAGCATACAGGTAAATGTTCATTTGAAAACTTATATAATTCATAAAATATCTGTCCAGATTCTGGTAACATCCATATTTCATGAAATTTGTTAATTCTTTGAAGAATTTTTTCCTATTATTTTTCCTTATCTCATTTTTTACATTTTGGGGTAATTTCTCTGTATTTCTCTCTCTTTAGAAATTCTTAATACTTGATGAAATATCCCAGTCCAGCACACAACTAGTAAAGGATGAAAAAGGTGTGGTTCACGTTCAAGACTTTACCAGTTATTGGGATAAGGTAATGGACACAAAGCAGAAATTAAACTTTTAGGCACTAGAATCTGGATTAATTTCATATTGAATTTTGATAATCTTCCCATAGACTTAAGTTCTAACAGCATGAAATTGTTTGCTTAGAAATGTATCCCTTCTCTCTGCCCAACCACCCAGCCAAATGTTTTGGTGAATGGAAAGTGATTTTAGGACCACTTAACACAGCCATGCTTTCCTAACTACAAAGTAGAGAAAAACTTAATGAAAAACTTTAATTGAGTTTTAGAATTCATGTAGATGATGGCCAGTGAGTGACTGAGTGATGGATTATTGAAGCTTCTGCATCTTACAATTTAGAGCTGGAAAGGTCCTGAGAAATTATCTGGTCCAACTCCCTCATCTTATAGATGGGGAAAAAAGGAATGTTTAAGTGACTTATCCAAAGTCTCACAGATAGCCAGGGATTTGAAACTCTAGGTCCACTGACCCAGGATCTGTGCCACACAGTCAACTAATAAGTCTGATATTTTGGGTTGCTCACTTCCAGACACAGGAATCTTAGTTTAAATTTAAGATAATATAGTATTTGTCTATACTAATTCAATCAATTATGTAAGTATTTATTAAGTAAATACAATATTGCCAAGCACATAGCTTTTATCCCATGATAGTGGGGAAACAAACAACAACAAAAGACAGTCCCTGCCCTCAGTTGGGTTACATTCCATCAAGAGTGTGCACATATAGATATATAAAAATTACATAATGATGAGAGGCACTATTAGGAGACCAGGACCGTCCTCATTTTCTCACATGCTAGTATGTTTTGAAATTCTTAAGGGTATATGATCTGGAGTTTTAGTTTCAAATTATTAAATGTATGTGAAAAAATCAGAATTCTAAAAGGGTGCTCTGTGTGGATGATATTTAGTTAGATCAGAGGTTCTTAACTTCTGCCAGTCTGGTGAAGTCTATGGACCGCTTTTCACAATAACATTTTTAAATGCATACAGTTAAATACATTTGATGACAAAGGAAACCCATTATATTCACATAGTTATAAAATTTTTAACAAGTCCGGAGGTTCCTGTTTTGGCACCTGGAACACTAAGATATAAAATACCAAATATAAATACTAAGCTAGTTATCCATATCACAATAGGCCCCTGATTTTCTTTGTACCAGGGTAAACAGTACTGTTAATTGATTTGGCTTTGAACTTCATAACATATTATCAGATTTTTCTTTAGCCTCTGTTTTGTTGACTTAGCCTATGGATCCCATGCATGAATTCATTTTAGAAAATAATGCAAAGTTAAAACTAACAGCCTTACATAGGAACCCCAGATGTGTTTCCATTTTTTTGAGAAACATGTTATAGTGGAAATTTTTTCTAAATAACATCAAGGAGCCAGTTGCTGATTGTATTATATCAACTCTAGACATTTTAACCTTCTACAGAATGCCTATTTATAGTAGACTGTTTGTCGTGGACAGATACTACCAATTAATAGACACAATAGCTAATGTTTGGGGCCCAGGAATAAATGGAATAGGATAAAACTTAGAATAAAAGATCAAAAGGATATCTAATCCTGTCCCCTCATTTTAGTGATGAGGGGTACATAATCAGAGGTAGGATTTGAACTCAGGTCCTCGGACCCCAGACCCAATGTTCCAACTGCATTTACACTGCTTTATCAGATTCCTTTCATTCCTAAACCTGATTTTCTGCTTTAATAACTGAAGCCCATTTGTGGTGTTTGTTTACTATCACCATTTTTGACAAGTAAAGTACTTAGCATTGCAGAGAATAATTATCATATAAAGAAAATTTAAGCTGATCTATTGATTTAAAATTATTTATAATCATTTAAGAGGCAGACCTTTAAAATGTTCTCGTGCTGCCATCTAGTGGACATAGTTGAGATATAAAGCTGACTTTGAAAAAAATCAGAATCAATGTAACAACTCTCCGGTTATTATTAATAATTAATTTGTAGAGGGATCAAGTTGCACCATTTGGGAACTTTTACGTAGAGCTTCCAGCCAACCGTCCTGTGATGTAGGCGTGACAAGTATTATGTAGGAAATCTTTATTTCGAGGGGTTTTATTTGTTAGATGCTTTTGTGCTTTGAGGAAACCCTGAGGTTATGTGAGAGGTTGTTTAGGATGAATATTAAATACACCATTGCTTAAGACATTTAACTTAACTCACATGGAAACATTCTGTAAATTAATTTAATTTCTGAAAATTTGTCCTCTCTGACTTAATGACATTTGACATCTATTGATATCCATTTGATAATTAGCTTAATTTTAAATGTAGAATTCTTATATTTTGTGCCCCTATAACCCCAAGTTTCTTAAAAAGATTGATTATTGATTTGAATACATTTTGGTCAACTTCTATTTGTAGGCATCAGAAATCCCAACTCTCCAAGACGTTTCCTTTACTGTCCGGCCAAGGGAATTGCTGGCTGTGGTTGGACCTGTGGGATCTGGCAAAGTGAGTTTTAATGTATTGTGGCTGCTTGTCATAATACTGTTTTCTGTATCACTTCTCTCTTGTTTCTTGAACCAAAAATCTACCGTCCCATAGGTTATCATTTCTGAAAGGTAGGTCTTTTCCAGCCCAGAACTGAATCCCTCAAGTGCCTCTCAGGGAAGGACTCATGTTTGCTCTTTGAGGACCTGGAGGAAGGCAGATGCCAGCTTAAATTATGGAAGAATTATGGTTTACCTCCCCAGTTGAAGGAAGTCCCTCTTCCCTGGAGGTCTTCATGGGGAGGAGAGGTTGAGGATATGGTAGGAATTAGACTAAATAGCCTTTGAAATGCGTTCCAACTCTAAAATTACAAAGAGCCCACTTCAGCCTTAATATTAGGGAAAGCTTCTTTACAATTAGAGCTGTCAGAAAAGTGCAGTGGGTTACCTCACTAGGTGGTAGAGTCCCTATTCTTGAAGGTAGCTTATAGTGAACATTCTTTTCATGTAATAGTTGGACTAGAAGGAGCCCAAGGTCTCTCCTAACCTTCAGATTCTGCGATTCTGCAAATTCTGCTGAAAAAGCCCAGAGATTATAGGTAGCTTATTGTTTTAAAAAGTTTTTAATGAATGTTTTGTGTTTTTATATTCTATAATTTTCCTGTATCCTTCACCCTCTCCTCTCTAGAAGCAACTTTTTAAAATTAATTTTTTAAATTTGTTGTACTAATTTTCTGATGGGAGAACCTACTATTATGCTTTTCTTCAATGTGTGTAAAAATGAAATAAACAATAAAAAAATATTTTTTAAAGAGTTAGGAAACTACCCCTTCACCTCACCCAGCAAAACCACCACATAGGAAAAAGGGACATTGTATGCAATTTTCCACACCTGTAGACTAATATCTCTGTAGAGAAATGGGAACAGGAGCTATATTTTCATATCTTTGGGGGACAAGCTTATTCTTTGTGATTTAATAATATTTACTTTTGTTTGTTTTATGGTATAGTCTTTAAATTTACATGGTTGTAGTCATTGGGCAATTGCTTTCTTACTCTGCTTACTTTACATGAGTTAGTACAAATCTTTTCTACATTTCTCTGTATTCATCACTGTTCATCATTTCTCATAGCACAGTAATATCCCACTACATTCATGTATCTTAATTTGTGTAGGCATTCCCCAACAGATGAGTATCTATTTTGTTTCCAGGTCCTTGCTATCATAAAAAGTGCTCAGGTGTTTTCTTTCAGAAGAGTAGACCCCTGCTTTTACAATTCCTTACATAAGGTACAAATCCAACTCAGTAAGAGCCATTTGCTTGAAAAAATTTACTTAGAATTTGTATATAGATAGGTCTTCAGATAAGGATGCCCTTTACCCTTGGTGGTCTCTGAAAGTCTGGGTTTTCTCTCTCTGCTCATTATTGCCTGGAACCGCTTTCTCCTCAGCACCCATGCTTCTTTGTCCTTCACCCAATTGGATTTGAAACAGAAAGATATAACTTTTTAAAATTAAATTTTACTTTTATCAATCTCTCCCTTCCATACTCCACCCACTGTGAAATAAAACTGATTATATACACACATATACATGCATACATACCCATATTTTCACATATAAATTGTGCATTGTATATGTGTATATTTAAAATATGTTTAGGGGCAGCTAGGTGGCACAGTGGATAGAGTGCTGGCCCTAGAGTCAGGATGACCTGAGTTCAAATCTGGCCTCTGACACTTACTAGCTATGTGGTCATTTAACCCTGTTTGCCTCAGTTCCTCATCTATAAAATGAGCTGGAGAAAGAAATGGCAAACCATTCCAGTGTCTTTGTCAAGAAAACCCCAAGTGGGGGTCACAGAGAGTCAGAAATGACTGAAGCGATTCAGCTGGAACAACAAAATATTATTTGTAGATCTATAAGTCTTTATCTGTATCTGTCTTATCTATCTATTTATACTTTGGCCATGACAGAAAACAATGTCCCAGGTGCCTCTCTTTCAAAAGGTCAGTAGCATGTTTCATCACCCGACCTCTGGAATCGTGGCTGTTCGTTAGGTAGATCAGACATCCTAAGGAAAGATGGAATAGCATTATAGGTAGAAAGGAGGAAGCTGAGGAACAGAGCTATTCAAAGCTGTTCCTACTTCCTCCTAGATCCACATTGTTCCCTTGATTCCTGAACCTCACCTTTCTATCCCACCCCTGAGTCTACAAAGGGATTATGTTCTTCTTTCAAGGTCTTAAATAGGAGTTATGCAAGAAGTTATTGAAAACACTGATCAGAAGCCACTGATGGTAACGGTGGAAATGAAAGCAGACTAGGATTTATTTGGGAACCCAAGGTCTGTTTGGGAGAAGGAAGTGGTAATAGGGAAGCAAGACCAGGATGAATATCCCTAGGAGTTTACCTCCTAAATCTTTTTAACCCTAACCCCAAAGTTTCTGTGCCATCCATGGACCTTGCCTGCTTCCTTTGGTGACTTTCCCTTTCCCCATTTCAATTTCCCACAACCTCCACCCTTTTGGAGCCCTTGTTCTTGGCCATGGGTCCACCAGCTGTGGATTAGAGCTAGCAGAACCCTAGCTTCCTCTCCTTGGCATGTCAGTAGGGTGCCAGGAAAGGGACTTCCTTACTTTGTGTTTCATCTTCCAGTGTGGCATGCCACATAGGAATTCTTTGAGTGTTTCTCTGTACAAAAATTATAACAAATGGCAGATTGATTCTATATATTATTAACACATAAGGATCAATAAGATGGTCTGACAGCCTAGCCACTATGCAAAAGTGTTTCTATGGGACAACTCAATCACCATTGCCAACAGCTGACTAAAAACCTTTTGGATTATAGCCCGTTTATAAGTTTGGCCCAGCCAATATACAAGAGCATATATGGAGGGCCAAGAGTACACCTAAAATTATATAATCAGTCACAGAGATTATCTAGTCCAATCTTCTTCATCTTACAAGTGAGGAAACCGAGAGCAATATTTTTTTTAAAGCTGTAAGAAATCCAAACTCAGAGAACATAGATTAGGGAATGATTATGCCGTGAGTACCTTTTCACAAGTTTCGCTATTTACAAAATTAAACTGCTTTACAAAATGTCCTGCTAATAACTACAGAATTAGTAGACCCAGAACATTAAAAATATCATTTGATTTGGTTGCAATTTTGGAAGAAACACATCTGTTACATTAAGTGAAGGACTCTTGTGTGGTAGGTATTATCTGCCTTAAGATATAATATGTACAATATAAGTGCACAGGATATACCTGAGGTTCTAGCCAGGAATATCCAGGCAGTATTACTTTCAGCAAAAATCAGCCTTTTAATACGTAAAGTGGTTTTAGGTAGAGTCCATAATTTGCATTTTGAATTGTAATTAATTTTATTGTTGTACATACAAGCAATGGGTTACTTCATTGATCAAGATATGTCCCCTATTGCCATTTTCAAAATGTTCACCTTACCATTTTTTCACCATTAAAGAAAGTAAACATCGAAACGTTGACCTTGTGCTCAGGCTAGAAAAGTAGTGTAGATGAAAAAGCTGAGCTAGTGTTTTCCAATAATTTATATACAGCCCTTCTTCTTTTATGGTCACTATATGACTTGGTTAATTTTTTTTTCAGTCTTCTCTTTTAAGTGCTGTGCTTGGTGAACTGCCGAAGTATAAGGGATTGGTCAATGTAAAAGGAACAATTGCCTATGTTTCTCAGCAACCCTGGGTATTTTCAGGAACTGTTCGAAGTAACATTTTATTTGGGAAAAACTATGAAAAGGAAAAATATGACAAAGTAATAAGGGCATGTGCCCTAAAAAAGGTAAGCTTTCATTTCATTTCATTTGGAATTGTTTGAATCCAACTTTGTACTGTTCTTTTTTTTAACTATCTTTTGTTTTTCTATTACCAGTGAAAGTGGTACAAGAACAAAAGATAATTAAAAAAATTTCCCCTTCACTCTCTGCTGTCCTATCCAAAGAACCATCCCTAGTAAGAAAAATTAAAAGAAGAAGAGAGGGGGAAAGCATGTAAGCAAAACTGAAAATACTTATATTATTCCATACCCACAGTCTCTTACCTCTGCAAAGAAGGAGAGAGGTCCATTTTTTCATTTCAAATGACAGTTTTGTTTTAATTTACGAGGTTGAAAGAACCATCTTTTTTTAAAAACATTTTTCAGATTACATGTAAAAACAGTTTTCAGCATTCATTTTTTAAAATTTTGAGTTCCAAATTCTTTCCCTCCCTTCCTCCTCTCTCCCCTCTTTGATAAGGCAAGTAATTTGATGCAGATTATGCATGTGTAGTCATACAAAACTTATTTCCATAGTAGCCATGTTGCAAAAGAAAATACAGACCCCCCCCAAAAAAACCCAAAACCAAGAAAAATAACATAAAAAAAGAATGCATGCTTTGATAGCATTTTTCATCAGAAGTCGTTCAGAATTGACTTGGATCATTGTATTGCTGAGAACATTGAAAAGACCATCTTAAAAAGTCACAAACAAATATAGTATCTATATTTGTGTTAATTAAGGCAAATGGGGTTATGAAAACTCATTTTTTAAAAAATCCTGTAATACTGCCTACATTCACTAGAGGGAGGTTTTGTGTTTCTAGAGGCTAGATCAAGTTTAATAGCAAAAGGCCAGGTTGGATGTTTTGTGTTGCAATTAAATTTTAACAAAACCAATGATTTAACAAAATTGATGACAATCAAAGTACTATGAAAATAACATTGCAAAAATAGAAATTAGCTTATTGTGATCCATTTCTTCAAATGAACACTTTTACATATTGTATTCTTATGGATTTAAAATTCAGTGAATAATAGTGCTAAAGGGCTCTTTCCATTGGGTCTGGACAATGCAGTCTGGACATCCTGCTGTGCTTTTATGCTCTCTATGGAAAGAATTGGGCCTGAATTTCAAAGGTATAGTACAGAGGATGTTAAGCTAGCTTTGTGAAGAAACAGTTATTTTGTTTGCCTGGTGACTTTTGAGTATTGTAGAGAGTATCTGTTGAGTAGCATTTTATAACACTAAGGAGGTGAAGAGAGGCTATTTAAGGTACTTTTTATTAGATTCTCCTTGACTTTTTTCTTTTATTCAGTACAAAGTTTACTTTGATATTTTTTTCTGATTAAATAATTAGTATATTTTATGGAAAAGAAGAAATAATAAACAACAGAACATTGAAGATGAATGAGAGTAACATAACAATAAATGAATTTTTAAAAATTGGTAATTAATAGGTTGTCTTTACTGAAGAGAAGTGCAACTGTGTGCACTCTACTAAAATTATGATGCAAAAGAATGTTGAAGCAGATGGAGCTGGGGCCATTGTATTGCAGTAAAAACATTTTTTGCGTCATAATTGTGCCAATGATATTAATTACCAGCTTTTATATAACGCCTCAAGATTTATAAAGGGATTTTACACTTGTTACTTCAGTTGATTAATCTTGTAAGGTAGGTGCTATTATTAGCCTCTTCTTCTAGACGGTGGAACTGAGGGAATATCGAGAATCTATGATGTACAGCTTGAGGACATGAGAACATTTTATGGGGCAGTGGCTGAAAGGGAGAAGAAGTGAATTGGAAGGGGAACAGTTGGGGACTGACACATTTTTCTGCTTTCTAGTCTATTTTAACCCCAAACCCTTCTGACTTTCAAGATAAGCTTACTTTTTATAACAAAAACGGTAGCTTCTGTTCTTTGAAATAAAAATAGAGATAACAGCTTTTATATAGCGCTTTAAGGTTTGCGAGGTGCTTTACAAATATTTCATTTGATCCTCATAATAACACTGGAAGGTACGTACTGTTATTATCACCATTTTGCAAATGAAGAAACTGAGGCAGCCAGGTTAAGTTTCTTGCCCAGGGTCCTGTAGCTGGTAAGTGTCTGAGGTAGGATTTGAATTGAGTTGTCCATTTTACCACCTAGCTGCCTATGCATCACATATGACTAGCCTCTGTAAATCATTGTCACTACTTTATCCTACTTTTGAATAAGCTCCTGCTTGTGGCTTGTGGCCAGGCTGAATTCATGGACTCTTTGGGTGGATCTGCATGAACTACTGCTTGAGTTCAATCTCTCACTGTCCTTATTTATTTTCTTACTGAGGCCTCAGCCTGTGCTCCATTCAGTTCTTAATAGGTGATTTTTAGTTCATTTGTTTGGCTTTATTTTTTTTGGAGGGGGGAAGGCAGGACAGTTGGGGATAAGTGACTTACCCAAGGTCACACAGCTAGTGTGTCAAGTTTCTGCGACTGGCTTTGAATTCAGGTTCTCCTGACTCGAGGGCCGGTGCTCTACTCGCTGTGCCATCTAGCTGCCCCTAGTTTGGCTTTAAAACTCGAGAAACACTTGGAATTTTAACCTTCCAGACATTATGTAGACTTGTGGATTCTCTTTGTTTCCAGGCCTTTAAAATGAAATTTCCCCTGCCTATAATTTCCAAGATCAGAAGTGATATATGTGAGCCTATGTAGACTAAAAACCTATAATATTAATGCTTTTCATTTTATTTTCAGCTTTCATTAGAATTTGGACATATCCTGATTTGTTTGAGGGCCTGGGATCCAATTCCTATCATCTGTACCTGTCTATTTTCAAAACAAACTTATTTTACTCCTCTCCAACCCACATCAAACCAACATATCACCAGCATCAAACACATATGCTCACAAAACACAACGCACATTTTATTTTCTGTTTTCCACTTGTACAATTTACGAACCAAGAATAGTATGGATAGAAATTAGTATTGTGAGTTATTATGTGACTTCTCTATAGTCTCCTTTTCTTCTTTCATTGTTTAAAATAACACATTTATTCTAATACCATTTTAAGATAGTTTTTGTAGTCATCTTAAAAGCCTGGAGTTTCCCTGATATTATGATTTTTGGCAAACTATTGTAAATTTGGTGAGAACTAGTGCTACATCTTCCACTAAGCAATATTGGCTAAGGACACCTCTTTTTTTATTAAGCATCATTAGAAGTTCTGAACACATTTCAGATGCCAATATTATAAACATAACTAATTTTGAGTGCATCCAAATACATAAATGAATTCCAGTACATAAGGATGTGTGAGTGTTACTTGAGTTTTTGAGTTGAGAGATTTATATGACTAGGTAACATTGTCCCATGTTGAAATTCCTTATGTTCTTATGAGAGATGAAAACACCGCATTATCTTATATTTAATCTATGTATAATATTTCATCCCTAAGCACTTTTCAGAGATTTATAGGTCATACATATTCAAAAGTATAGGCTTGATATATTCCTGTGTTTAATCTTTCCCCACATATAACACTTGAATTTGGAAACACCTCTGGAGATCCCACAGGTACAAGTGTTACTTCCCACATTTACTATATTCCTGCCAACTCTGACATTTTTCCTTTCTCAATGCCTCAAAAAATTATGGAATAGTCATAGTTGTATCTTTTATTTTTTCTTCTGTGAATCAGAGACGACTATACCATTCCCCCCTCCTGATTTTTATGAGTAATAGCAAATAAAAATGATCATAAAGCACTCTGGCAATATAAAAGATTAGGTGATAATAAGTTAGATAGGAAGGCCAGTTCATTCATGGCTTGGTGTTTGAAAATAGAAGGAAGAGAAGTAATATATTTCCACTTGTTTTCATATTATCTCTATTTCAGATACATTTGTGATTAACCGTTGGAATCTCTATCTATTGACATAGGTTGCTTCTTGGTAAATCATGAGAAATACAGAGTAAACAGTCAGGATTGGGATTTGAATCCTGGCTGTGCTGTTGTGTGTCCTTGGCCTAGTTTGCCTTCAACTGTAAAATAAGGATAATAAAAGCATTCGCCCTACAGGGTTTTTGTGAGAATCAGATGAGATGGTATTTGTGACACAGTGCCTATACGTAGTAGGTGCTTTGTAAATGCTCATCCCCTTCCCATTTCCCAAATGTATAATTCCTTTCATTTCTTTCTCGTAGGATTTACAGCTTTTAGAAGATGGTGACTTAACCCTGATAGGTGATCGGGGCACTACACTAAGTGGAGGACAGAAAGCTAGAATAAATCTAGCAAGGTAAGGAGTACGTTAGCAGTTTTTCTTTAAAGCCAAGCTATGATTTTACCACTCTGAGTGAAGAAACTCCTACCAATGGAGATAGGCACATGTTCTCCAATTTAAGGTTTTGAGACTGGAGCAGTGAGAGGTGAAGGGTCACACATCTTGTGTGTCGGAGAAGGGATTTGAACCCATTTCTTCTTGATACTGTGGCAAGCCTTCTTTACCTAATACCACATTTTCTTTCTTATGCTGCTACTTCAGCTATCATTCTGGTTTTATTTCTTGGAATAGGGATTACAGGTGGTATGGTGTGATGCTCAAAGAGCAGACAAGGAGCCAGGAGATTAGAGTAGTAGTAGTCCTGGCTTTGCCATTAGTTCATTCGATCTCAGGTCTTAGACAAATCATTTCAACTCTCTGGGCCTCAATTTCTTTATCTGTAAAAGAAAGATTGAACTAGAACTTGCTCCCAGATCTTAAAATACTCTGATTTCATGAACAGATTTTACTGCTCTTTAATTGTTGCCGTGAATTAGGCAAAAGGCAGTCATATTTATTTAATATCACTGAGTCTGATGTCTCTTGTTTCTCTTAGAGCCGTGTATCAAGATGCAGATATCTATCTCCTTGATGATCCTCTCAGTGCAGTGGATGCAGAAGTTGGAAGGCACTTATTTGACCAGTAAGTTTTGGTTTTTAAAATAATTTGTATTAGGTTTTAGTGATCTTCTAAGAGTAAATCTGGGCATCATTCTGTTGGACATGCCTGGATTTAAAAAAAACAATACATTCCTTTGTTTTAGGAGAATTGTAGGATGATGACATGATGACAAATAATGATTTTTTTCCTCTTTATTTTAAGATGGAAAAGGCATACCTTAAACAAATAGATTCCAAGCTTAGGTTCAATTCTGACCTACAATTTGTGGTCTAACTTAAAACACATCACCTTTGCATCTCTTTACCATTTAAGAAAGTGATAGCCTAAACTGCTTACTGTCGAAAGGAGGGAGAATAAAAGGAGATAGGGAGAGAATTTGGAACTCAGATTTTTAAAAAATGAATGTTAAAAATTGTCTTTACATGTAATTGGGGGAAAAATAAAATCTTATTTTTTAAAAAAGAGGAAGTGATAGCCAAGGAATATCAGTAGACTTCAGAAGTAACATAATGAATTTGTTCCACTTAAACTTCTAACTGGAATGAGGATAAATTACTACAATGGTGTTTGTTTCTGTTTATACTTGTAACTGGAGTGAGAATAAGTTATGAAAACACACTATGTACCACCACTCTTCCAACTAAATGCCATCCCATCTCTGTCCTTCCCTTCACTGCTAAACAGTTTGGAAGCTTCTCAGCACCTGCGATGGCCGTTTTTTCATCACTCCCTTCCTTCCTTCCTCCTTCAGCTACTTGCAATCTGGCTTTTCCACCTATACCACTCTTCTGAAACAGCTGCATTAGAGGGCACCACTGCCTTCCTGACCACCAAAACTGTGGCCATTTCTCAGTCCCCATCCTGCTTGACGTCTTTGTAACAATTGGTATTGTTGACTTCCCTCCTCTTCTGGAAACTTTTTTTTAGAATGCCCATGCTGCCTCTCCTGTCTTTTTAACTTCTTAGCGTTGTCTTTTTTTACTGTCTCCTTAAACTGTTCCTGATCCCTTAACTGTGGGCATTTTATAAGGTTCTTTCCTTAGACTGGCTTTGCTCCTCTTATTATATTTACTTCCCTAACAGTCTTACTCATTCTCCTGTCTTCACCATCTGTTTCTGTACGTGTGATTCCATCCCTGCCTTAACAACTACCTGTTGGACATCTCTACTTGTATCAGTTATTGGCATCTTAAACTTATGTTCCTACTGAAATCCATCATCCATCTTTCTTAATCCATCCTTGCTCCTGACTTCCTATCACTATTGAGAGTCCTGCCGTGTTCTCAATGATTCAGATTTGTAACCTCATATTCATCTTTGCTCCTTTAAATATCCAATCAGTCGCGGGGGGGGGAGGGGCAGAGCCAAGATGGCGACTGGAAAGCAGTAACTGGAGTGAGCTCCCCACCAAGTCCCTCCAAAAACCTATAAAAAATGGCTCTCAACCAATTCTAGAACTGCAGAACCCACAAAGTGGCAGAGGGAAGCAGGGCTCCAGCCCAGGACAGCCTGGATGGTCTCGGGGTAAGGTCTGTCCCAAACGGAACTCCCAGCCCCCAGCTGAGGGGAGCGGAGCTGAGCCAAGCAGAGCCCAGCGGGCGCCGCAGCAGCACGGCAGATCGC
>JAQQSZ010003035.1:0-14566 GCA_028646595.1 Phalanger gymnotis
TAATGTCATGAGTTTCTTCAATCAAAACTTATAGAGCATGATTTCAAGGCTCTTTATAATTCACCTTCCTCCGGATACACTATAGATTCTCATGGTCATTCCTAAAAATGTCGCTTATAGAACTGGGCTGAATACAGTACACTAGATATGGGCTAATCACAGAAGAGTACTACTCGACAAGGAACAAAACCTGAAACTATTAGAAAGGAGTTCATTCTTGCCCTCCATCTTGTAGAAGTGGAAATATGTAGCAAGAAACCTGCACTGTATGAATGGCAGGAGGAAGAGATCACCCATTTGATCATAGACCCAATATACAGAAATATAGAAAGACTTTTGTGGGATACAAAATTGGGCCAAATCTAATACATTCCAATATTAGACTAAAAAATCAATAGAAACATGGCTAGATGTCATTTAGGATAAAAACAAAATAATAGCTAATATTTATATAGTGCCTATTACGAGCTAGGCACTGTGCTAAATATTATCTAATTTGATCATCACAATAACTTTGAGAAGAAGGAGATATTATTATGCCCATTTTACAGATGAGCAAATTGAGGGAAATATAGGTTAAATGACTTCTCTGAGGTCACAAAGCTAATAAGTGGGTAAGGTTAGATTTGAACTCAGGTCTCCCTGACTCCAGGGCCAGTGCTCTATCCACTGTGCTACCTAGCTGGACTTTGGAAGGACTTCAAAGTCAATATGGGTGAATACAATGCCCTGGCTAACCATGCAAAATAATCTAATAAGCAATTAAATAAACTTTAAAAAATTTCCTTAACAGAATCAGAGCATTAAGAAAGAAAGAAATGTTCATCTTAAATTCTGTATTAGATAGACCCACCCCATCTATTCTCCCATTTGAAGCCTTGTATTCCATTCTGGGTACTCCATTTTAATGAGGATTGAGTTCATCTATAGAAGCACAACCAGATGAGCGAGCAGGAAAACAATTTTGTATGATGATGGGTCGGAAGAATTAGAATAATTAAACTGGAGGAGTTAAGTTTTAGGACAAATGTGAAGACTGTCTTCACATACTTGAAATACTGCCATAAAGAGGAATGACTTCTTCTTCTTGTCCCCGAAGTAGACAACTAGGAGAGAACTTTGGGAGCTTCAACAAAGCAAATTCTGTCGTGAAAGTATGTAACCAGAGCTCAGGACCTCTAGTATTTTGAGCTTGCAGAGCCTCTAACATCACCGAAAAGGAATAATTGGCTGATGGGATAATTGGATGATGCCCAGCTGACAAACTATGGAAAAGTAGATTCCCATGAACAATCTCACTACCTTCAGGCAGCAAAATGGCAATATTTGACTAGCTTGCTTAAGTAAACTTCATGAAATCAGAAATCAGTAGTTAATATCTCATCTGTTTCTTGAAATGTACCAAATAGGACCACTAATCACTGGGGAACTAGAATGTTTATCAACATTCCCTATTCTGTAAGCCTCTAGTAAGCTCCCAACTCTGTGCCTTCATGTCTACCTCATACTACTCTTGCTTCATTTCCATTTCTACAATGAGCATAAAATATCTTAGCCTTGTACAGCTTGGTAAAGAGGCTCTCTGTGCAAGTAAGAGTTTATATGTCTTTGGATATCTTTTTCTCATACCTACCATTAATTATAGTGGTTTGAGTAAACTGAAAAATGCAGAGAACTGAGTCAATTCTTTAACCACAAGAAGAAAATTTCCTAGTTTTTAGTTACCAAAAGTGGAATGAGTTTTTTTCAGATGCACTCCTTCCCATCACAGAGCCTTCTAAAAAAGATGCTGGATAATCACTTGGGTTATTGTAGAGTTATTGTAGGATTCTTGCAGAGTTCCTGATTGTACTAGAATCTTCTAATTCTGTGATTATGATATTCTGTGACTATTATAGAGAGAGGCTTGTACTTGGATTTAGGTTCTAACTCTTCATTTGTCCTGTGGCTATGATTTAGTAATGATGTCTTTGTATGTTAATATCTTTATTTGTAAAATAGGGATAACAATATGTCCCATTTTCCTCAAATGGTTTCTGTAAGAGCAGTGCTTTGTAAACTAGAGAGAATTAGAAAACTAGTACCCATTAGCATTCTATTTTCTTAGAAGAAAGCCTTACTATTCAGTATTTTCTTAATTCCTGCTAATACAATGAAGTTCTTGGACAGTCAAAGAAAAGAGAGGTCAAGCATTGCCTCCTGATTAGCTTAAGTATCGTATAGCTGCATAGACGAGAAGGGAATTTTTGATTAATCTTTTCCAGTGGCATATTTAATCTTTAGTACCCTCCTGAAAAAGTTTTCTGAAAACACTGAAAGAATAACCTATCGTCAGGTGTTTTTTTTTTTTTTTTGCATTTTATATATTTTCCTTAATTTTCTTTTGAAATCAAATGCCAAGGTATGTTTAGTAATCTTAAACATTAGAGCTAGTGGTAAACTGTGGAGAGCACCAGAAACACTTTCAGCACCTGTCACCTTTTGTCTCTATAGTGATCTAACAAAGGGTTAGGAAAAAAGGATAAGTGAGCAGCTGACCTCATTCACGGTGGCGTAGTAGCTCTCATGCTTGAAAGTAGGGGAGTTGTCATTTCTGTCTCTCACCACAATTCGAACTTCATGGTAAATAACGGTACCCACTTTTTTGTTCACACACTGGACTTTCACCACAATGGAATGGATATTCATTGGTGGCTGCAAGGAAGAAAGGACATTTTTAAAAAAGATAAATGAAACTATATTTAGTCCTAATTGATGTCTAAGCAGTATAGATATTATTTCCAAATGTTTTTCTATATTAGGAAGCCGAATACAAATATGACCTCCCCTTAGCAACTCACATAGTTTTCAGATTACCTGGGGTAATATAGGGGATTATGATAATCTGTTTCTTTCATAGATTAAATCTGGAATTCAATAAGATATATGCTATATCTGTGTATAGGGCATATATCTTAAAGAATTCCCATAATGTATGGGTATACATATATGTACATATATATTACATATATTCATACACTATATATAATTGATCAGCAGTGAGAAAAGTAAACATATTGTGACTATTGTCTTATGGACACCACAATATTGATATCATATAGTTTAATATGTTATATGATATGACGTATTATATAATTTTATATTTATGTCATATCAGATCACATCACAAAATAATATTGTATTACAATATATCATCTTGTCCCATTATATTAAACCAAATGAGACAATATTTGTAAAGCATTAAGCAAGGTGCCTAGAAGATGTTAGATACTATATCAATGCTAACAACGACCACAACGATGATGATGATGGTATATTCTAACATTTTATTATTGCACATGTATATACACATGCATATACATAGGATTATATTCATGTATGTGTACACACAGAGACATATATGGAGCGAGAGAGAGTGGGGGAGGGAGGGAGAGAGAGAGAGGGAGAGAGAGAGAGAGAGAGAGAGAGAGAGAGAGAGAGAGAGAGAGAGAACAGTACATATATAGGCTACTAGGTGGCGCAGTGGACCTGGAGTCAGGAGTCACAAAGACCTGAGTTCAAAGCAGGCCTTAGACACTAGCTACACATCTGGGCACTTCTGTTTACCTTAATCCACTGGAGAAAGAAATGGCAAAGCCCTTTGTAATGGTGACCACACTGGCATACCCAACATGGCTGCCAATGCAGGTTCTTTCATTTGCTTTACTAAGGAAAGATAGCTGTTTCAGGGGACAACAATCTTTCTTTTTTTAATCCCTTAAAATGCAAACACAGGAAATACAGAAAAGAGAAATAAAGACCAACAGACAGGGCTCTACTGCCTGAATCAAAGCTTTACATCCACCACTGAATCGAGAGAGCCTTTACCTCTGAGGAGTTAGAGAGCTCTGAACATATGGTCACTCTGAGTCTCAACCAGGGAATTATGATATCTTTCTCATAAGTGAACCCGCAAAGCAAAAATTCATCTCTCAGAATATATGATCTTTCAGCTCAATGCTTAATTAGAAATTAAAAAAAAAAGGTGTGTAAGGTTTCCTACAAGCAAGCAAGCTTCTCTTAATGGATCCCACATGAGGCCTATGGATGGGCAGGAAAATCTTATTCCCCATTAACCTTACACTCTCCATTATCTATGCCAAGAAAACCCAATATTAGTGTGCTGCCGTCCCGGGGAGTGGGGTGAGGCAGTCACAAAGAGTTGGACACAACGGAACAACAGAGCAGTGGATAGAACTTGCATGGGGCTTGGAATCAGGGGGACCTGGGTTCAGATCCTGGCTCAGTTTGTAGCCGTGTGTCCCTGGGAAAATAATATTGCTTCTCTCAAGTTCAATTTTTCATCTATAAAGTGGGGATAATAATAGCATGTCGTTAGACAGATAACACGTAGGAGGCTCTGGAGGTTTTGGACTCCAGCCTCTAACAGGTACACTCTTGATCTGATCGGACAGGAAAGAGCTTCAAAGGGGTTAATAATTAGCTTTATTCTAGTCTAGTCTTCTTCTCTAACACAGTATTGCTGATAACCGAAGCACCACAAATTCTTACAAGCATTGTCTAATCACCCTTCTTGCAGGGGCTGGTGAGAAGGGTGGGCAACTACTCTTATGGCTCGACGGGGTCAATTGAGACAAGCACAGCTTGTGCATCCCCTAAATCCCCTCAAACCTCAACAGGGGCCGGTTGAGGCAAACACATATTCCCCACCCCGACCCAAGGCTTGATGGGGGCCAATCAAAGCACACAACATCCCACCTTGTGCATTCAACCATAAGGGTTCCCCAACTCACTAACCAATGCCCACATGCTTTTATAGGGCACAGACAAAGAAGGCAAATTGCCAGCAATAGCCTCAGAAGTTTATATCCCCTCATCCCTGTATCTCACTGCACGGTCGCAGTGGATATCTGCAGTTTCAGCACACATGTTTATATTATTTCTCCTTATATAATGCTGCATAAGTTTGATGGAGATGTTTTGAACCACGAGCCTGGGAACTCATATCTAAAACCTGGGAAACAGAGATTGTTATGGCCACGGATCCTGGGAAACTGAACCATAAGAAATAATAACAAAAATCCACTTTACTTACACTAAAATTCATCTTACTGACACATGTACTTCACGGGGTTCTTTTGAGGACCAAATGAGTAAACAAGTATAAAGCAAATTGCAAACCCTAAAATGCTATGTAAATGCTAGCTGCTATTTAATGACAATAAGAACATAGCAACGATGTGGCATAATGGAAAGGACACTAGATGGGGATCAGAGTATCCGAGTTCAAATCCCAGCTCGACTCCTAACCTGTATGACCTTGGTTATTTGTTCAATGCCTCTATTTCCTTATCTAGATAATGAGGAGTCCAGGCTGAGTGCCATGTAAAATGGTTTCCAACTTTAAACCTTACCTTGCTAAAAAGAAACAAATCCAATGGGAATAAAGAGTGATGTAGAATATAAAGTCATAGAACTGTGTACAAAGCCATGTATGGGTGTGGGGAAGCAGGGCAGGGTCCAAGGTCAGAAGGAGAAAAAGCCAAAGTCATATCACAGTGAGTACATGCTCCCCACATTTTAGTTAGAAAGATAATAGAAAATTGCAATAAAAAGCAGGATTCAAGAGTACTGGGAAAGTCAATTTGATCACAGATTTGTAGACTTTGATCTGGAAGCAACCTCACAGTCACTGACCTCATTTTACAGAAGAGGAAACTGAGTCCCAAAGAGATTAAGTGGTTTTCCCAGGACTGAACAGGTAATAAATCTCCAAGGTAGAAGAAACCAAACTCCAATCTTCCACTCCAAGTCTAGCACTAGGATGCCTTTGACATCCACCCATCTGATGCAAACCTCATTCTACAAAAAAGCCGAGAATCTGACAATTTTGTTTGTTATATTACTTGCTCAGAATATCAACTTTCCCAAGGCAGAAAAATGGGCACTCTTACTTTTAGATTTTAATATGACCAATAAAGACAAACTGGTTCAGGATGTGAAAGAGAATGGATTCTTGAGAAAAAAATGATCGTTTTATCTGAGGCATTGATAAACTGGAATATTTGTAGAGGAGAGTAACCCATATGATGAAGGACAGGAAAATCTTGTTATAGAATATAAAACTCAGTAAATGATAAAAGTTTTCCCTACAGCAGAGTATTTGGAGTTTGTATTTATATTTAGTATTTGTATAGTGCTTTATGTTTTGTTAGGGAGATATGTATAGGTAGATAGATATACACACAGATATATACGTATGCATTTTCTCCAAAAGATACATGTAATTAAATACACACACATATATGTATATGCTTAGATACACACAAGCATATGTAAACATATGCCCACATATATACCCATGCACGCATGAATGTGTATGTATACATTTATATGCATGTATAAATAACAATATTTGATCCATAAATCAACCCTGTGAGGGAGGTACTATTATACAAATTCGCAGATGAGGAAATTGAGGAAAACTGAGGTTAAAAGACTAGCTCAGAGTCACACAACTCATAAATATCTGAAGCAGGATTCAATCTCTGTTCTTCCTGATTCTAAGTTCAATGATCCATTCACTACTCCTCCTAGGTAACTACAAAGATTTAGTTTAGACTCTTTTTTGGTATTATTATTGCTGTGTTGGTTATTATTGAATTAGCCCTTTGACTTCATTGGTATCAGGAAGTCCTGCTAAGGATACTCTCTTCACAGGTCAGCACCATCTCTGAACCTTAGAATTTGAGAGGATTGCATCTGGCTCTACTTAGATGGTATGTATCAGAGACTGGAATTGAAGCAAGGTCTTTGTAAGCTGTCTGTTTCTCTATACACTTTGCCATGCTTTCTTCAACAGTCATTTTAGCATTTTTCAATCTGGAAATACTGTAACGTGGAAGAGGAACTCGATCTAATATATGTAGTTTCAGCGGGTAAAATCACACCAATGGTTGGCAAAGAGGAGAGAAGATATCAGCTCAATATGGCAAGCAGCAGGAACATTGTATTCTGGATGGTTCTAAACCATCCAGAAATTGAACATACCACCTATGAGGGGGTCTGTGGTATAGCGTGGAGCCCTCGGCTTGGAGTTCAGAAAACCTGGGGACAAATCCCTCTTCTGATACCGAATAATTCTATGACTGTGGGCAAGTCACTTAACTTCTGAGATGGTTTTCCTTTAAGCACCTCGACGGCACATTGGATATACACTGGACCTGGAATCAGGAAAAGCTTGATTCAAATTCAGATTCAGACACTTGCTAACTGTGTGACCGTGGGCAATTCCCTTAACTCCCCTTTGCCTTAATTTCCTGATCTGTAAAATGAGGGTAATAATAGCACCTATCTCCAATGATTCTTGTGAGGATTAAATGAGATGATATATGAGATGATATATGCAAATTTTAGAGTAATATGCAAATATAAGCTATTACTATTATTATCTCCAAAATGGGTGTAATAAAACATCGCAGGAGCATTTCAGGTTCCTTGGAATACCATGCAGTGTGTTCTTCAATGTGCTCTACAAAGAGAGCAGTTGCTACCATCATCATTATGAAAGTGCTGACTTCCCTGTCTTTAGAGGGGTTCAAGCAAAGACCGCATGCTATAATTTTATACAGATGATTCCCTGCTTTCAATAGGAGATTGGGTTTTGTGATTCCTTGGGGTCCTTCTAATTCCATGAGTATGTGTATTTCAATGGTTTAGTAAAGGGATAGTGTATATTTGAATACAAATCTAAGACAAGATACGCGGGCTGCAGCCACCCTTGGCACATATATTCAGGAGCAATATTTGTCTTTCTTTGGGACTTAGTATCCATAACTACAAAATTAAGAAGTTGGACTACATGATGGTAGAAGTCCTTTTTAATCCTAAGTCTGTGATCTCAATATGTGGCTTAAATTCTGGCTCTGTGCTTAAGTAGGATTTTGGATGAGATGGCTTCTTAGGTCCCTTTTGGCTCAATTTTTGTGCTCCTGTCATATTTAGCCCATAAATATTGCATCAGAAATAGTTAAAACTTTTTTGTGTTGATCCTTACCCCACTTGCTTTGGAATTATTGGAACAGAAATGTCATAGCCCTTAAAAATAGAAAATCAACCATTCTGGTAGACTGAGTCACCAAATGGAGCATCTAAATACCTATACATTAGGAATATCCAGGACCCCTGTAAAGGTTTTCACTCCATAGTTCAGTTACCCTCCTTCCTCCATCCCTGTTAGCCTAGATCGAACACAGAAGGCAATAAATTCTCACCTTAATGGTTCAGAGCTGAAGGGAAGAATTCCCCATGGCCAATATATAATAGACACATTGTAATCTGATGTTAAAATAGATTCCACTCTGCTGTATGGGACCACTGTAAATATGTCAATTGTAGTTCTACTAAGTAGATTAGTGAGAGGTTAGGGACATCAAAATGCTTAGGAATGGGCTGACGAAACTGTGGTTTGTCTGTCATAGCTAAAGGCAAAAAAATAACTCATTCTAATTTAAATTTCACTAATTCTCTTTAATTGTTTTGTTCAGCTAACAAAGAAAATGTCCATATTTTTGGAGTAATTAATTGCAACAGCTATCTTTTATAGATAGCCAAGCAGATAAGCTAGTTTACATATTTCATATGAATAATGTTTAGCAATGTAGGAGAAGTGTCTAATTTTTTGCATTTTTATCTTTTAAGAATCAAACATTTAAAAGGATCCTTACACTGGGAATTTATTCAGGTGATAAATGTAGAGTTTAGTAGCTCTCTACAAACTACTAGAATAAAAATAAAGAAATTTCTAATGATCTACAGAGGACATTGATTTCCTGTCCTTTGTAAACACAATTCTTTGGAAGTGAAGATAAAACTGTATTCTTGTCATCAATTTCAGTCCTAGTGTATCCAGTCGCCACAGGTAGGAATATTCTTTTCAATAGTTTCCCTCTTTTCTGTTTTCAAGATTTTTTTTTGTTCTTTCCTAATACCTATAGCAAATGGATAAAAATAATCTATCACCAATGAAAAGGCAGGGGAGGGGAAGAAACACCATCAGGAGGAGAAGAGAAAATAGTAAGGAATTCAAGGTGGAGGGAAGAAACTGGAGATGAGACAACTGGCTTATGTTGAGAACTGAAGAAAAAAAGGAAAGCAGTGTTCTTAAAATACTGAAAAGAAGAAAAGCTATGTTACCCAGTGGGTAATACATTTTTGGTGTTTTGTTACCTAAAGAGATGATAAAGATCACAATTATAAATAGTCTTGTGGAAGGATCAGAGAAATGGACAGATGTTTTCTGTATAAGGGGTGATTAAGGGGGCTTAGGAATGTTTAAAGCTGTCATGAAAGCAGCTGAAACTTATTCAGGAAATTTGCTCAAAACATTTTATGGAGGATACAAACATTTATTTCTTTTTAAAAAATATAGAACTTTCTTACTGAGACAGTTGTGCAAGTTAGAGATTGCTTAAGACCATTGAGGGAACTTGTTGAAGATAAAAGATAAATGACTGAAAAGTTAATGCCAAACTTATAATTTAGGGTGAATAGAAAAAGATTTGAGAGCTGGTGACAATGGTTCTGAATTGGGCACACAATTTCTATTCCATTAATAGTTATTCACATATCATCAGATTCAGTTCAATGGAGTAGAAAGAATCTTGGCTTTGGAGACAGAGCATCTAGGTTCAAATCCCAGCTCTGACACTTACTACCCATGTGACCTAAGGAAGGTACTTGTATTTTCTGCCCTCAATTTCCTCATATGTAAAGTAAGGGGTTGGGATAGATAGAATCAGATGTCTTTTCCAAATCTACATAAATGATCTCTGGATCATTGACTATTTTGATTTGGGCCTCTGCAATGAGACAAATTTATGCTTTTGGATATTTGAGGACTTCAACTGATAGCCCAGTGCAAAATTGATGACAATTTACATTTTGTAGTTAGGGCCTATAGCCAGCAATTTTGAGAGATGAATAAATTCGTTTAAAGGGTAAATTCCTGAAGTTAAGAACACAAAACAATAGCAATGTTAAAGTAGGATTTGCTTAATTCTTTTTTTTTTTTTAAGATTAACCTTATGGAGAATAGCTGATATTTCTTCTCAGTTTAGGATGTAAATTTGCTGGACCATTCCTGCAAAGACTGACCAAGATAAGAGGAAGTGGAGAAGATGGACTCTAAGGTTCTTTTCACTTCCAAATGAATGACCCAATGAATTTTTATTTGGATTACATGACAAAAACTCTCACCAGGAGGCATTCACTAGCTATCCTACTAGAATGTGGTTCATGATAATGACCAAAGGCCAGAGTTCTCATGAAAAAAAAAAATTGACAGCATCTTGATGTCTTATTTCCCTCCTTACTCCATTCCTGAAGGCAAGCAGACCAAACTCTACATTGGGCTGCAATTGTCTACAATTCACAGAAAGCAGACAGGTCCTAAATAAAGTTTATGTATATTATGTTTATAATAAACACTGTTCAAAGATCATTGATGCTGCCTAAAATGTTTTAAGTAAGTCAAGAAGCCTGACCAAATCCAGGAACCAAAAAGAAAAGCTAAGGGCCAGAACTGAGAATGCCCCATCCCATTTGTTTTCTTACCAAACGGAATTCATGAATATTCAAAATTACTGAGAAGATAAGCAATTTATCCAGAGTCATGCAAGGACTAAGGAGAGTTGGGCTATTCTAACTCAGGGCACTATTTCTATAGCCATCACCTGCATTATTTTGGGTGAAGCTCAAAATGTAGAATTATAAACATCAAAATTTGTCTCCATGTCATAGTCATTTATATTTCACTGATATGAACATTTCTGAAGTTATTTTTTCCCCAGATCATGTTTTCTACCTTTGATGTGTGTGGCCACCTGGTTGTGAAAATGGTCTGAGATCACCACAGAGGGGCAAGCTGTATTCTCTAAGATTGAAAATGGTGATCTTTTGCTCATTGTCTCTACTTCCAAGGTGATAGGTGCTCCCCAACCCCAAACAAGGTGTTAGCGTCTTCTAGTTCCACATTGCAAATATTCTTAACTCACTGAGTTAGATAATTCTAATCTCTCTTCACCAGGAAATCTCAACTGCTAAGAGAACTGAGAGGATACGGAAAGGATGAGCAACCTGAGCAGGGTCACATGGGTTCTGTATTTGGGATGAAAGTTCTCTGTTTCTACCTGATTTTACATAATTAGCCTAATTCTGCTGTCTCTTTGTCAGGGGGTTATCCTTTCATTCCCCCTGTCCTTTTCTCACCTCTGATCCATAGTAGCTATATTATGTTGGAGAAAGCCATTTAATCTCTCTGTATTTGCTTCACGTATGCTTTATAAATACTTATACACATGTTTTTTTTTTCCCCTTCTGCTCAACAACATGTATTCTTCTCAAAGGAAGGGATTATTTCACTTTTTGTACTTATGCCCTTGGTGCCTAGCGCAGTGACAGACTCACACTGATGCTTAATAATAAATGAATGAATCTCCCTTTCTTCATTATAAAAATAAGATTTCACTGGCTTGTGATGTTAGATGAGAATGTTAAAAATGTTATAGCAATATCAGCTGTCATTATACTCATCATCGTCATCTCGTTGCCACCATTACTGTCATCATCATCTCATTGTCATCATCATCATCATCATCACTACCACCACCACCATGTTCATCGTCACCATCATCAAACTGGGTTTGGGAAGCTTGCTGGAACTGAAAATGCCCTATGTATTCACTATTCTATGCTATATCCCTTCCTCACCTGGGCATATAAAATACGTCATCTTTATCATCACCCCTCAAGAGGCATTTTCACTTGCAGCAACTCTTTTCCTATCGGGGCTTTGCAGGCTGGGGCAGTTAATTCTGTGTATATTACTATGGAGGTAGCTTGATGCAGTGGTAGAAACACTGGATTGGGAGCCAAAGAATCTTACTTTACATCTCACCTCCCCTGAATACTGTATTCTGACTTTGACTAGGTCCCTTACTTACTCTATTTCCTTTTTTATAAAGTGAGGGCATTAGATTGGATGAGTTGAAGATCTCTTATAGAGCTAAATGTCTCATCCTAACATTTTGTTAGAGCATTCATAACTAATTGACATTTTAACATGCAGAGAATGATTTCTTTAAATTTATAGAGCTAGAAGGAGAACTTTAAATAATCAAAGAAATTACATGGAATATAAACTCCTGTAATTTTTTAAACAGATGAGATAACTGATGGCCCTTGGGAGTTTATTTGATGACTTACGTAACTAGTAACATTATTATCATCAGAGCTCAGATCATAAAGCTCTGTCTCCTGATTTTAGGGTCCAGGTCTGATGATGATGATGATGATGACATTGACAAAGATGATGATAGCACTCCAGGGACAAGACTATTTGTTGTTATCTTGATTTCACCAAGGCAGGTACAACCACCCCTATGAATAAAAGAGCCTTGAGGGGCTTTTGTAAAAATACTTATCATTCAACTAATGACCTTCCTGTGGTCAACACCACATTGGTTTGCTTGGAATTTATACAGGCTAGTCCACAGAGGATGGACACACATCTGTCTTTGGGGCTGGGCTCAAATTCTTACTAAATGGTTGGGATCTGTCTAAGATTTCAACCGTGGTGTATAGCCTTCAAGAATCCAGGTGCCCTGCACAGCATGAATACTATACCAAAAAATGACTATCGTTCTAAAACGTAAAAGTTATAACTTTTTTCTAAAGAAAGTGACAGATTTTGCACATTGCCAAAAAGGCTAACATATCCCTATCCATTTTCAGGAATGCCATTAGTGTAATTTATACAGATAAAAACATTATTGTGCCTCTGGTCTCTCATTCATTAGTTACACAATATTATTTATGTTAAGGCCTTTGCATGACTTTCCTATATTCTATAATGGTCTCACTGTAAACTTTCCAGGTCGTTATGGAAAAATAAAGATTAAGAGAAAAGAGCACAAAAGAAATAAACTAACATCTCTGTCCAGGACTCTGCCAGTGCTATTTAGGAAGAGCATCTGTTTGACTGGATCCAACATCACCCAGTAGTCCGTGTTGTCCTTTAGCGAGAGCTCAATGGTAGGATTGGGGCCCCCCGCTGTCCCTTTGATGAGCATGTTGTCCACAATGATTGTACCTGCAAGCAAAAAAAGAGAAGGAATTGGCTTAAAACCACCTATGCTGCCGATGCTCTTTAGTAAGCACCAAAACATTTCACAAGTGATGAGATGCTGATCTCCTTTTAAGTAGAAATTCTGAACATTTACTTTAAGAGATAGCTTTGATTGTGTTCACTGTGGGAAAGCAGATATGATCACAGGAAAATACACAGAAAGATTATTTGAGGGGGAAGAGGTGGGCACGTGAGAGAATATAGAAGTAGTTATTTAGCCAGAAAATTAGATCCACCATAGGCTGGGCTTCTATACTGTCCATATTATGACTTTATCCCTCCTCACTTCCCACTCCCACCTCCACAGGAGTTATCTTATCATGAACAAAAGTAACACCGGTAATAACAAAAGCTGATATTTCAGTTCACTCAGGAAAGCTTCTGATATAGAGATTCAGAGGAGAAAAGAAAATAAAAGATTAAAAAAAAGATTCTTCCCATAGTGAGAGTTGCTCAGAGTTGCTTATTTTTTTTTCCTCTTTCCTTGAAGCAAATCCTTAAAAGATAAATCTGAATGTTCTTTATGTCCACCTGCTGGATTGTGGCTCCTCAAAGTTAATCATTGCATATGGTACTGTTTTAAGGTCATTGCTACGGCAAACACCCAGGCAATAGTTGGGTCACTGTCAGATCCCACTGAGAAAAATGGTGTGTTGGTAAGCAAAATGGGCTCCTTAGCACTTAGTTCAACGAGTGGCCTTGAAGAGTTTGGCTTTTGTTTTTGTTGAGTAATTCAGTGTATTTCATTGAATCTTACTAAGGGCTAAGCCCCAGGCCCAAACCCCTATTAGGTGTAAAACCTATGTGGGTGTAGACTGGCAACTAAGGTGGGGCCCAAGGTGGGGCTAACTCCAGGAAGGGCCTAGTTTACATGTCTGGGACAGCTGAGGCTCTTAGACCATGTGGGTTTAAGTCCTCCTCTTTGTGATGATTTTGGGTCACGTGGGTGAGTCGCATGTGTGAAAGTGATTCTGGGCCAGCCCTTGTTCTGAGCTCCTGGGCTGAACCTAGATGTTGGTAACTATGAATTGTATTACATCTGTCTGTTGATGTTTGTAATTTGTTTGTATTTTGCTCTGAAGTTCAGGGTGCTGGCTTTTTCCCCTGAAATAAGTAAATGATATCTGTGTGCTGAATTAAAGTAAGCTTGCTAACCCCTTCACCTTGCTTTCCTTAGTTAAGCAGATCAAAAAAACCTGTGTTTTCTGGGTGCTGGCAGCTTTCGGGTGTTGGCTGTGAGTGGATCTTATACCCCCGCAGCAGCTGCTAGCCAGATTGTGGAAACAAATGGTAGTCCTCCTCTTTTCACCACATAGCAATGTTGCTGCCTTAAGTTCATGTTACATGAAGATGTCTTTAGTGGACTGGAGTTTAGCCCAA
>JAQQSZ010003037.1:0-14565 GCA_028646595.1 Phalanger gymnotis
GTGTGGATTGGTGACTTAGGAGGGGCCAGCTCAGGAACCAATGGTCTCTGGTCATTGAGGCGGGGCTTGAGAACGCCGGAAGCTCGGCTGGGAGGAGGGTGAGCCGGGAGACAGCTTCAGCAGCAGCGGCGGCGGCGGAAGGTGTGGAAGCCAGAAGCTGCGGAGGCAGGAAGCTGCGGAAGCAGGGCTTACCCGAGTGTGAGCAGGAACATGAGGCCAGTGAACATGATTTGGCTAGATACTATCTTGTTTTTCCGTGGCCTCCTGGTTGCCCTTGTGAAATGGGCTTTCTGGGCCTGGAGTCTTTTTGTCAAGATGTTGGAATGGGGAGGCTGGTTCAAGTTTTTGCTGCGGTGGGGCCTAAATAAATTTCTTGGTGTTTTCTCCTTAGAGAATCTCTCATACCTTGCGATTTTGGACCATTCAAACATATACATGATTATATTTGAGATCATAAATTCGGCCTTCCTACTACATCTGGCCTCCATAGCTCTTTGATCTTCATTGTCAGCTCTCCATTCTCTCTGCAGCTCTCTCATCTCAGAGTTCTTACTTCTCTTCTGTGGGGTGAATTCTGACCTTACAATGGCTACCTTCTGGGTATATATACTTTTTTTAGGGCCTGATACTTCATACCTAATCAACAAAAGGGGGTAGGCCTGGGGCTTAGTATTTAGTAAGTAAAAGGTGTAGGCCTGGCTACAAACAACCCTCTAATCAAGCTTCCCTTAGCTAGCCCCACTTGAGCCCTATTGAATGAGCAGAAAAGATCTTCAATCACTGGTTGGCATCACACTCTTCTAGGTCCATATCCCACTGAGATCACAAAACTGGAAAAGGACCCACATATATGAAAATACTTACAAGCAGCTCTTTTTGTGGTGGCCAAGAATTGGAAACTGAAGGGTCCCCGTCAATTGGGGAATGGCTGAAGAAGTTGTGGACTATGAAGGTAATGGAGTAGTATTGTTCTATAAGAAATGTTGAGCAGTTGAACCTCAGAAAAAACCTGGAAAGAGTTACATGAACTGAAGCTGAGTGAAGTGAGCAGAACCAGGAGAACATTTTACACAGTAATGGCAACATTGTGCAATGGCTAACTTTGATAGACTTACTTCTTCTTAGAAATGCAAGAATCTAAGACAGGTCCAAAAGACTCATGATGGAAATACTATCCATATCCAGACAAAGAGCTATGGAGTCTGAATGCTGCTAGAAGCATGCTATTTATTCTCTCTTTATCTCTCTCTCTCTCTCTCTCTCTCTCTCTCTCTCTCTCTCTCTCTCTCTCTCTCCCTCTCCGTATGTGTGTGTGTGTGTGTCTGTTTCTTCTTTCTCATGATTCCTCCCATTGTTTCTAGTTCTTTACAACATGACTAATGTGAAAATATGTTTAATATGAATGTATATGTAGAACCTCTATCAGATTGTGTGCTGCCTTGGGGTGTGGGGAGGGGAGAGAGTGGGAGAAAATTTTCAACTCAAAATCTTATGGAAATGAATGTTGAAAACTAAAACTAAAATATAATAATAAAAAGATTATGTTATAAATGCTAGTAAGTATTTAAAAATATGATTAGTATGCCACAGGTATATAAGTTCTGAATGGAAAAAAGGTTTTATTGATGGAATGTTAAGATATCAGGAAAAACTTTTTGGAAGATAAAGAATTTGAATGAGGATTTAACTCACAAAGAAGTCAGGAAGACCATATCAAGCACATTTAGTTTCTCACCACTCCAGTACATCCTATACAGTGCTGCCCAAGCAATTTTGCTTAAGCAGATATCTGACCATTTCACTCTCCTACTCGTGCAATTCCAATGACTTCTTATTGATAATCGGATAAAATATGAATTCTTCTGAGATGTTTAAAATCATAAATAATCTGATCCCATCTACTATTCTAAACTCATTGGACATTAATCCCACTTCTTACTTTGAAATGTAGCCAAATTGACTTTCTCTCTCTGTTCTTTCCATTGGTCCCAGCATGTCTTATCTGTATCTCTGCATTCGGAGGGTAGAGAGTGGTCTAGTTTGATGAGAATATACAACATATAGAGAGGAAGAGTATCCAGGGTATATGGTGACACCAGTGTCATGAGTGGAATACTAGAGAAATTGTTTGAACTTTGTAAGTGAAAAGGAACCTTGAAATTTTTTTGTTTTTCTGTAGCAAAAGAGGGACTGAACAAGAATGATTAGGTCAAAAGCAATAATACAGGTTGGATTGAGCTGTTTGGTAACAGAAGTGTGTGCTATGGTAAGGGCAATGGAAATAGGAGGAGAGATGGTTGTGAGGAGCATGACTAAGGCAGGATCAGTAGAACTTTGTAAATGACAGTGTTTGAAGTAATGGAGAAGAAAGAAATAAAATTTTCAAACATGAGAAATTGAATGTAATGAAGCTGATGGTGTCAGTAACATGCATTAGTTAAGCATCTATTATATATCAGGTACTATGCTAATTGCTGCTCATACAAAGAAAGGCAAAAATGCTTCTTGCTCTCAGGGAGCTCACAATCTAATGGGAAGAGTGGCATCAGAAGGAGAGGCAGATTTACGGGGAAATATAGTCAGCTCAGTGTTGGCAATATTGAATTTGAGTTGTCATATACATATATATGTATACACACAGATATGTGTGTGTATCTGTATCTATATGTTTTGCTGGGAGTGGTCATCTTTTGAAGCTGCTGAAACTGAAATGGTGTTGCCATATAAATGTATATAAATAATTTGATATAACTATTATCTTTAAAGTTCTGACTCCTTGAATGAGGACCCTGACTTCCTATGGAAAGGAAAACTTTTGTGAATGGAAAACCATTACATTCTTTCAGTACTTGCAAGATTCCTTCCTTCATTAGCCCACAGCTATTTGTTTTCAAAGGGCTCTGGTTGTGTAAGAAAAAAAGAAAGGAAGAAAAGCATCATTTCTGTATCTGTGTAGTGTTCAATGGTAAAAGAAACCTTCATGGTAATATTTCCTTGCTTTTTGCTGCACTATTCCTAAGGAGTTCGAAGTACTTAAAGAACGCTGGGGCAACTTCTCCCTGAGTAAGAACTACTCCTTAGGAATGTGTGGGCACTTTTGGAAGTGGTAATAACTTTTTTAATTTCCCTCAGGTATCATTAAATAAATTATTGCTTCAACACACCAAATGATTCCCTAATTATTAAGAGTCTCACTAATTCATAGAAAAACTTCACATTTTTGGTAGGGAGCAAGTATATTGAATCCTCATTATTCACTGGGTATATGTTCCTGAGGGTCACTATTAACAGCAAAATCGTGAAGTGAAGGGCACAGTGAGTTTTCCTATAGTGATGAAAGAAAGATTTTCAGGCCAGGGGTGAGTCTTGTCAGGGTAACTGAAGGAAGTCTTCTTGTCCTGGGCAAAATGATGAAATCAACTTAAGTGATGAACAATGGGAAGAAGAATTTAAAAGCAGAGAATTATTATAATCTTCCTGTTTGCAGGTGGGGAAACTGAAACACTATTCAGTGATTTGTCCAGGTTCATTCTTCAAGCTACTAGAAGAGTCAAAATTAGGACCTAGTCTGCCATTGCATTACAATAGAAAAATACTTCAGCTCATGCTTTCTCTGCATCTACATATTGATTAGCAGTATTTTTACTGAAGCAGTACCTTCCAAATTTTTTAACATTAAATTCTTATTATCCACACAGAATCTTTGAATTTAAAAGTTGGAAGGGACCCAGAAGTCACCTAATACACTTGATACCTTAACAACCTTCTCTACAACATCTCTGACACTTGTCTGAAGACCTCCAGTGGCAGGAAACCTATTATCTTCTGAAGAAGCTCTTTACACTTTTGGATGGTTCAAATTTTAGGCAACATTCATTTGCCTTCACGAGCCATTATGTGTCAATCACAGGAGGCATAGAAAAGTGGCTCGAGTTAGGAAAAACTATACTGAAATCTAATTTCTGACATTTCCTACCTGTGTGGCCCATAGCAATTCATTTAACATTTGTCTATATCAGGCAGTCCCTAGGATTTATCTAAGAACAGATTGCAGTCTGAGTTGGTTAAGGAAGTTATTATACCAAGAGTTACTTATACCGAGGATATCAGTTTGTGTATATGATTGTCTGTATAAAGTGCAGTGTATACATATAGAATCAAATGTGGATTATCCGATGGTTAAACACACCCCTCCCCCACTTTGCCACCCACAGTAGGGCTAACTCTTTGCAGTGAATATTTTCTAATTTTTAAAATTAGCTTAAGAAAACTTCCAGGAAAAGGAAATCTATTCCAGTAGCATCATATTATCCATTCCAAAGCAACTGTTAGTGTATTTGGCATTTTCTTGCTATTGGTATTCATAATTGAGAACTGACAGTAGTTAAGAGGACTTTAAGCATTTTTTCATTTTATTTTTCTACCCACGTATTCTATTAGTGTATTTCCATATTTGAATTACTGATGGAAATTAAGCTTTGGGGAAGGGGTTTTTAACCTCAGGCCCATTAACTTTTTTTTTTAATTTATATAAGGGGGTGGAGCCAAGATCACAGAGTAGAGAAAGTGTTCCTCCAAGCTCTCCTAAGATTTTCTTCCAAAAACCTTGAAATATTGCCTCAAATCAAATTCTGGAGAGACAGAGCCAAGAAAAAGTGAGAGTCAGAAATTTTTCTAGCCCAGTACAACATAGGAGGTCAGAAAGAGAGATCTGTGACAAGAGGATGGAGGCTAGCCTAAAATCCACATGGATGAAACACTAGTGGTGGGAGTAGGTGGTAGCAACAGAAGCAGCTATAATGTCAGGATCTCCCAAGCCAGAGACAGTAAGGGGACTTTGCAACTAGTCAGAAGATTATAGGGGACCCCTGTCCTACCAGTGGACATAGACCTAGATGCTCTCGGCAATTCCATTATTTTTACCTACTGCTAGTTAATAGCTCAAGGATGAAAGACATATTTTTGGTACAAAAAAACCCAAACCTTGACAATGCACCTTACCACTCCCATGCTGAGAACAGGCATGAAGTTCCAAGAAAAACTTCCAAATCAAGAAATAGGGTGGAAAATAAGCAAATAACAACAACAAAAGAACCTGACCATAAAAATCTACTGTAGCACCCAGGAAGATCAGAACAAAAACACAGAAGACAAAGATGTCAAAACAGTTCCAAGCAAAATCTCAAAGGAAAATAAAGTGAATTGGAGATAAGCCCAAGAAGAATTGTTGGAAGAGATTAAAAAATGATCTTCAAAATCAAATAAGAATGGTAGAGGGAAATAGGCAAAGAAACACAAGCAAAGGAAGAAAATTATAAAAAAAATACTATTTGATAAAAGATGCAAAAAAGTACTGAATAAATAACTTCTCAAAAAGCAGAATTAGTGAAATGGAAAAATAGGTACCAAAGCTCACTGAAGAAGATAATTCCTTAAAAATTAAAATTGGGCAAGTGGAAGGTAAGGACTCGATAAGAAATCAAAAACAATGAAACAATATCAAAAATGAAAAAAAAAGAAGAAAATGTGAAATATCTCATTTGAAAAGCAACTGACCTGGAAAATAAGTTCAAAGATATAATTTAAGAATTATTGGACTACCTGGAAGCCATGATCAAAAAAAAAAGAGCCTAGATATCCTATTTCAAGAAATTGTCAAGGAAAACTAGAATCGAAAGGTAAAATAGAAATTGAAAGTCTCCACCAATCATCACATAAAAGACATTAAAAATGAAAACTCCCAGTCACATTATAGCCAAATTCTAGAGGTTCCAGGTCAAAGAGAAAATACTTAAAGCAGTCAGAGAGAAACCATTCAAATATTGTGGAACAACATTCAAGATCACATAAGATTTAGAAGCTACCACATTAAACCATATTGGAATATGGAATATGGAATAAAGCAGTTGGAATATGATATTCCAAATGGCAAAAGAGTTCAAATTACAACCAAGAGTAACCTACTTGGCAAAATTAAGTAAAATCCTTCCCAGGAAAATGAAATAGAGGACTTTTAAGCATTCCTGATGAAAAGAGCAAAGCTGAACAGAAAATTTGACTTTCAAATACAGGACTCAAGAGAAGCATAAACAAGTAAACATGAAAGGGTAATTATAAAAGACTCAATAAAGTTTAACTGTTCACATTGGGAAGATGATATGCATTTATATGGGAATTTGATACATGTAACTCCTAAGAAGTTTATTAGTAGTAAGGCAGTCCTAAGCAGTCTACACAGAGAGAAGGTCCACACCCTCTGAGTCTGAGTCAATTATGTGGAGATGCTCTCTAAAACAGAAAAAAAGAGGCTGTGAGAATGAGGGATATGCAGGGGAAAAGGAGAAGAGAGAGATAATGGAGAATTTTTTCTCACCTAAAAGAGGCACACAAGGAAGAACTTTAACAATGGAAGGAGAAATGGAGTAGTGTTGGTGGGTAATGATATCATCCTTTATATGTCTAAATAATTTCTCAATTTTGACCATATCTTCACAAGTAAATTAGAGGGGCATGGAAAAGTGTACCTGTCATATCTATGGATAATGGAAGAGTTTATGACAAAACAAGAGCTAGAAAGAGTCATGGGAAGTTAAATGGACAGTTTTGATTACATGAAATTAAAAAGTGCTTGCACAAACAAGATTAATGCAACCAAAAACTGGACTCGGACACAGGTTATGTGATCCTGGGCAAGTCACTTAATCCTGTTTGCCTCAGTTTAATCATCTGTAAAATGAGCTGGAAAAGGAAATGGCAAACCACTACAGTATTTTTGCCATGAAAACACCACATAGGGTCATGATAACACAACTAAAAATTAAATGAGTAGCAACAACAACAACATGGAAATCTATCCTTCAATCAATAAAAACAAAATTTAAAAAAAGAATTTTAAAGCTGCATTTCACTATAATCAGTTTTCTTTGTACTTATTTAATGCATTTAAAAGCATCATTCTGAGAAGGGGTTCACAAATTTTGACAGACCAACGAAGAGGTTAATCACATACATAAATAAAAATCCCTGTATAAGGGAACTTTAATACCCATTTCCCCCAAATTATGTTTGAATTTGTAACATATTACTGGTTTTGCCTTAATTGCAGAGAGGTCAATTAACTCAATTATTCACATATAATTAGAACAAAATTGTTATATTCTGAAGCTTCAATAGACCTCTGAGGTAAATAACAATAGCAAACATAATACATGCTAAGTGCCAGTCATGCTAAATGTTTCACAAATATTATCTGACTTGATACATAATAACCCTCATAATAAAACTAGGTGCTTTTATTATCCCCATTTGAAAGCTAAGAAAACTAAAGCAATTAGAGGAAAGGGTGCTTGTCCTAGGTCACCCAGCTAGTAAGTGGCTGAGGCCATATTTGAATTTACTTCTTTCTGGCTCCATTCTTCAATCTTTGTCCTGTGTGCCATCTTGCCCTTTAATTGCATAGATGAAGAAATAGACCTAGGGAAATGAAGTAACTTGACCACAATCATACATCTATGTAGTGGCAAACCCATAAATAGAAACCAAATCTTTGGAAAAGCATTAAGTGTTTGCTATGTCCTAAGCACTGGGCTAAACCCTCAAATGCAAATTTCTGAAGAAGAAAGTTCAATTTCTCAAACAGTTTACACTCTAATTGGTGAAAACAAGACAAAGAAGGAAAGTTCCACTACAGGCATTATGGAAAGAAAGAACCAGGTGTTTCTAAATATGTGTCAGGGTATTTGCCAATGGTGTCCAAAATACTGGGAAATGGAGAACTGATATAAGGGTTAGATAAAACAGGAAATTCTGGGTTCTTGTAGTAATGTTGAGGATAGTAGTTCAGTGTCCTTGCAAGGAGGAGGAGTGGAAAGGAGATTTGGCAGAAATGTTGGGGTGGGACCCATTTAGGGTGGGGAAAGAAGAAGTGAGCCCCCATTAGACACCCTTGAATAGGATCAGGGAGGTGCTGCAGGAGGAGGAAGTAAAATAAGTCATCTAGAAAATATGAACTTTTGAAATAATCTAGAAACATTACTATCTAAACTACATAAACATTCCAATCACTTATCAGTCTTGCTGAATCTGGGGAAGCAGAGAGGCCAGCATCCAAACAACTTCTGCTGGAGAAAAAGATCATAATTATAAATCCCTTTCCTCCAATACTTTTAAAAATAAAAATGGATTATCAGATTTGCATAAAAGTGAATTACTATATGAAGGCCCAAGAAAATAAATGTACCACTTTAAGGACTATTCCAATATAAATTTATATTTCATATTGATGAGGTGCTTGGGTGCTTGTGCTTGGACCCTAATTCTAACATTTCTCCTTAGCCTCAGCTTGGGTTCCTGTGCCTGGACCTCAATTCCAAAATCACATCCAGTTCTAAAATCACATCTCTCCCTAGCCTCAAAATACTGTCTCAGGCAGTTCCTCTCCAGTTCAAGGACAGCATGCCTTAGCAAAACACTTATGTCTCCTCCTGATACTATGGCCAGCTGTATGTATAGAATTTATTTATCTGACTCCCTGTGCACGTGCTGAATTGGCCATGTACTGGGTCATAAAGATATTCACTACTCACTGGCCTATCATATGCATGCTAGACCCAGACATATGTATGCTCCCTTACATTTATCTTGTCTAACAAGAAACTTGATGGAAGCAACCTGGATATTTCCAGTCAGCCCTGACCATTAGTGGACTTAGTGACATTTCATGGTCAAAACTGTACACCTCCACATAGCCCTCCACCTTGGGCTATTTCACAGTGAACTCTGTGTAAGATACTTGTGCAGTAGATGCAAAAGTGCATGTTCCCTTAAGAACTGACCATGCTTTAACCACTCCCTAGTCCTACCCCAAAACAACTAATTGATATATTTCACCCCCAAATCTCCTATCAAAACTTTTCCTGTATGCCTGTAAGGTTGCAGTTTCCCTAAGAACTCTTGCCCACTGTAAAGCATAATAAATCTTTGGCACCATGACTTAAAGAATGCTTGAGATGGTGAATTCATTCCAGATGGCCCTGACCCTCTCCAGTACTCGGGTCCTTGAGGGATCCTCTCTGGGAACTCCAGTCTTGGGGTTACTGGACCTCATCTCCCTCAACCCTCAACAATACACAGGTACATATGCCTGCCACGTTATTGTAACTAGAAGCACTGGGTTGAAATAACCTCATGAAAATGTAATTTTCTAGGGATTTCTTCTGGACTTGCTTTTCATATTGTAGACATTTTTAGAAAGCTTTAAATTACTTTAAGGTATAATCTGTGCAAGGCTATTTTGATGCAGATAATACTGACAGAGATTTATATATTATTTAAGAGTTTACAAAACACTTTTCATTCAATACCTCACTTGAACCTCTTAACAAACCTTTGAGGTAGGCACAGACAGGTACAGGCATGCAGAAAGAGCTCTGACTCTGGGGCAAATCCTAATTCTAATGCATACCACCTATGTGACTTTGAACTAGTCGCTAGTCCCTTAACCTCTGATCCTCAGTTTCCTCATCTTTAAAATGGTAGGGTTGAAGTAGATGGCTTCTGATGATCTTTCTAGCTTTAAATCTTTGATCCAACTATAGATATTATTATTCTTACTTATTATTATTATCTTACTATTATTAGAGGATAAATAACCTTCTCAAGATCAGACAGTTAATGACTATAAGAGGTGAGATTTGAATTCAGGTCTTCTTTTGCCTTCTGAAACAACATATTCTGAGCCCTCCAATCTTTTAACATGGTAACTGCTAAATCTTGTGTGATATTTGAATGGTTTGTTTCTGGCTGCTCGAAGTATTTTCTCTTTGACTGGAATTTGGCTATAATATTGCTGAGAGTTTTTAATATGGTATGTCTTTCAGAAGATTACTGGTGGATTATTTCAATTTCTATTTTGCCATCTGTCTATAGGGTATTAGGGCAGTTTTACTTAATTTCTTGAAAGATAATGTCCAGGCTCTTTCTCTGATCATGACTGTTAGGGAGTCCAATAATTTTAAAATTATCTCTCCTTGATCTATTTTCCAGATCTGTTGATTCCAAATAAGATCTTTCACATTTTCTTCTATTTTTCATTCATTTGACTTTGTTTTGTTGTTTCTGATGTATCATGTAGTCATTGTCTTCCACTTCCCCAATTTTAATTTTTAAGGAATAATTTACTCTAGTGAGCTTCTATAACTCTTCTCATTTAGCCAATTCAGTTTCTTATGTATTACTTTCTTCAGTGATTTTCTGTTAGTTGTCTTTTCACAATTTTCCCCCATCTCTTTTCTTTTTTCATATTTTATTTCTATTTTGCTCCAGTTACATGTAAAAACAATTTTTAACATGCATCGTGACAACTCTGAAAGCCAAATTATCTCTCTTCCTCCCTCCCCAGCACCCTACCTCATTGAGAAGGCAACTAGTTTGATATACTTCGTACATTTGTAGTCATGCAAAACACATTCATGATAGTCATATTGTGAAAGAAAGTATAGACAAAAAATTCAAGAAAAATGAACAAGATAAAAGACACCATCAGTTCTTTCTCTGGGGATAGATACCACTTTTTGTCATAAATCCTCCAGAGTTGTCTTGAATCACTGTATTGCTGAGAATAGCTAAGTTATTCAGAGCTGATCATCTTACAATATTGCTGTTACTTTGTACACAGTGCATTTCACTTTGTGTCAGCACCTGTAAGTCTTTCCAGTTTTTCTTAGAGCATCCTGCTCATCGTTTCTTATAGTGCAATAATATTCTATTATTATCATATTATCACATGTTCAATGATTCCCCATTTGATGGGTATCCACACAATTTCTAATTCTTTGCCTCCAGAAATGAGCTATTAAACATATTTTTTGTAAGTATAGTTCCTTTTGCTTTTTGTTTTTTTATCTCTTCTAAGATACAGATCTAGTAGTGTTGTTGCTAGGTCAAAGGTATGCATGATTTAATAGCCTTGTGGTCATAGTTCCCAATTGTTCTGCAGAATGGTTGAATCAGTTCACACTCCACCAACAATGCATTAATATCTCATTTTAACCACATCCCCTCCACCATTTGTCATTTTCTGTCCTATTACTCAATCTAATAGGTTTGAGGCATTACCTCAGAATTGTTTTAATTTGTTTTTTTCCAATCAACAGTGAGTTAGAGTATTTTTCATATGGCTACAGATAGCTCTGATTATTTCATATGAAAACTTATCATATCTTTGAATCATTTTTCAATTGGGTAATAGCTCCTTTTAAAAAAAACATTTGACTTAGTCCTCTACATGTTTGTGAAATGATGACTTTGTCAGAAAAAGTTGCTTTGAAAATGTTTTCACAGTTAGTATTATTAACTGTATTTCTCTCCATCCTATCCCTCATTTATTCTACTCTATATCCTTTCCTCCTGTCCTTCCTGAAAAGATTTTTGCTTCTGACTACCACCTCCCCTGATCTGCCCTTCATTCTATCACTCCTTCTCCTTATTCCCTTCCTCTTCTACTTTCCTGTAGGGTAAGACAGATTTCTATACCCAAATGACAGGCTATCTTATTTTCTCTTTGAGCCAATTCTGATGAGAGTAAATTTTACTCACCCCCCCCCCCCTTATCTTACCTCTCTTCCTTTCCATTGTAAAAGCTTTTTCTTGGGGTGGAGCCAAGATGGAGCTTTCATCCAAACCCCTCCAAGTACCTATAAAATGACTCTAAACAAATCCTAGAGCAGCATAACTCACAAAATGACAGAGTGAATGTATTTCCAGCCCAAGACAACATGGAAGGTCAACAGGAAAGGTCTGTTACAGCAGGCTCAAAGACAAGAGCAGTCCAGCATGGCCTGTGCCAGCACAAACTGGGCTGGAGTAGAGCTCAGGGGACTAAATCACAGACAACTATGCAGTTTCCAGATTTCTCAACCCACAAACACCAAAGAAAGCTTAGAAGGTCAGTAGGAAAAGTCTGTCAGACCCGAGTGAAAGAGGAGCAAGGTCCAGTCCCAGCCCCTGCCCTAGGGTGATGGCACTGGCAACAGTGGCAGTGGCTGCTTCCAGAACTCTTGGCCCACAGATGGTGGGTATATCCAGTGCCTGATTGGAGGTGGATTGCAGAGATCTCTTTTTGGGCACTGATGCAGGATTTTCTTGCTTGTGCCCATGATTGCATCTGGATCTCAGTCCTGGGTGGTGGTCCCGGGGTGAGGAGGAGTGCTGGTGTGGTGGAGCTTGTAGAGGTGCTGGAGAGGGAATACTCCTCACAATTCCAAGGCAGAAAACAGTGCTTGTGGTCACTGACAGACCAGAGCACAGACCAGGAGAGGAATAAACACCTCTCCTTGGATCATAAACCTTGGAAGAACTGAAAATTTGCAGGCCTCTAGAAATATCTCTGAAAACAGCTGCACAAAACCCTTGAAACTTGGGACAGTATACCCTGCACACTGGAAGCAGAAGCCTACCTTAACGAAGAGCTAAAATGTCAAGAAATTGGCTGGAAAAACAAGCAAACAGTGGGAAAAAAATCAGACTATAGAATCTTATTTCGATGACAAGGAAGATCAAAAAATACAACAAGAAGATGACAAAGTCAAAGCTCCTACATCCAAAGCCTCCAAGAAAAATATGAATTGGTTGCAGGCCATGGAAGAGCTCAAAAAGGATTTTTAAAATCAAATGAGAAAAGTAGAGGAAAAATTGGAAAGAGAAATGAGACTGATTCAAGAAAATCCTGAAAAATAAGTCAACAGCTTGGACACTCAAAAAAATGCTGAAGAAAAAGAACATCTTAAAAAATAGACTAACCTAAATGGCAAAAGAAGTCCAAAAGCCAATGAAGAGAAGAATAACTTGAAAAGCAGAACTGTCCAAATGGAAAAGGAGGCCCAAAAGCTCACTGAAGAAAATAATTCTTTAAAAATTAGAATTGAGGGTCGGAGACAAGATGGCAGCATGAAAACAGGAACTTGCTTGAGCTCTCACCCAAATCCCTCCAAACACCTGTAAAAATGACTCTAAACAAATTCTAGAGCTACAGAACACACAAATGACAGAGTGAAACAATACTCTAGCCCACGACAGCCTGGATAGTTGCTGGGAAGGGTCTATTGCGCTATACTGGGAGCAGAGCACAGTTCACCATGGGCCACATCAGCACAGACTAGGTCAGAGCAGACCAGGAAAAGAAGGCCTCAGGGCTCTGGATCACTGAGCTGTGGCAGTTTTCAGACTTCTCAACCCACAAACACCAAAGACGACAGAGCAGAGAAGGGAGCAGTCAGGCCCTAGCCCCAGGGTGGCAGAGTTGGATGCAGCAGTTGTACATGGTGGTGGCAGCAGTGATGGTGGCTGCTTCCAGAGGTCCAAGCCTATGGAGGGTGGGGTGCATCAAATGGCTGCTCACAGCAGGAGTACACAAATCTATTTGCTGACACTGAAGTAGGATTCTCTTGCTTTGCACTGCTTGGATCTGGTCTGCAGTCTTGGTTGGTAGTCCTTGGGGAAGGAGGAGGGCTGGTGTGGCAGAACTTGAGGTGGCTTTGGAGAGGGAGGCCTCCTGATAGTTTCATGGCAGAAAGGAATGCTTGCACTTACAGACCAGAGCACAGGACAGGAGAAGAATATCATACTACCTCAGCAAAGAAGTAGCTCTGAAAACAACGGTGCAAACTCCCTGAAACTTAGGACAGAGCACTTTCCACTCTGGAAGCAGTCATATACTGACAAAATTGGCTGGGAAAATGAGCAAGCAATGTAAAAGGCATCAAACTATAGAATCTTACTTTGGTGACAAAGAAGATCAAAAAATACAGTGAGAGGGGGCGGAGCCAAGATGGCGGCTGGGAAGCAGTGACTGGCGTGAGCTCCCCACCAAGTCCCTCCAAAAACCTATAAAACAATGGCTCTGAACCAATTCTAGAGCTGCAGAACCCACAAAGTGGCAGAGGGAAGTAGGCCCCAGCCCAGGACAGCCTGGATGGTCTCTGGGTAAGGTCTGTCCCACATGGACCTCCCAGCCCCCAGCCGAGGGGAGCAGAGCTGAGCCCAGCGCACACGGGACGAACAGACCAGACGCGGACCTACCAGACCAGGAGATGAGCGGAAAGTGCCCTGGCATCCTGAAATACTGAGCTGTGGCATGTACCAGACCTCTCAACCCACAAAGAGCAAAGACATCAGAGAAGGTTAGTGGGAAAAGCTGCGTGACTGAGTTTGCGGTTCGGCCACTTGCCCCTGGGGCAGCGGAGGTGGGGCAGCTTTAGAAGTAGGCTGCGGTTGTTTCTGGCCCCAGGCCCACCTGGTGGGAGGAATTAGGTGGCTGATCACAGCAGGAGTGAAGAGCCTGCTGAAGATTTAAGCCAATTTCAGGTAGGGGCTTTTGGGGAAGGAGGAGTGCTGATAAGGCAGCACATCCACCCAAGCAAGGAACATAGAACTCTTTAGTCTTTAAGCAGCCACGCCCCGTTGAAAAATTCAAAGGTTAATTAAGTTGGAGGGGAATATGGCCAGGCATCGAAAACACACCCAGATTCAGTCTCAGGCTCTGGAATCCTTCTTTGGTGACAAAGAAGA
>JAQQSZ010003038.1:0-14565 GCA_028646595.1 Phalanger gymnotis
ATATATAGAGAGAGAGAGAGAGAGAGAGAGAGAGAGAGAGAGAGCGGCACAGGGTGAGTTGAAGATGAATAAGGGATGAGAGAGGAATATATTGAGAGAGGGAGATAGGGAGAGACAGAATGGGGTACATTATCTCGCATATAAGTGGCAAGAAAAAGCAGTTGTGTAGGAAGAGAAGAGAAGGCAGGTGAGGGGGAATGAGTGAATCTTGCCCTCATCAGATTTGACCTGAAGAGGGAATACCATACATACTCAGTTGGGTATCTTACCCCACAGGAAAGAAGGAGGAAGAAGATATAAAAGAGGGAATGATGGAAGAGAGGGCAGATGGGGATGGTGGTAATCCAAAACAAACACTTTCGAAAAGGGACAGGGTCAAGGGAGGAAATTCAATAAAGGGGGATTGGTTAGGAAGAAGCAAAATATAGTTAGTCTTTCACAACATGAGTATTGTGGAAGGGTTATACATAATGATATGCATGTGGCCCATGTTGAATTGCTTGACTTCTTAGGGAGGGTGGGTGGGAAGGAAAGAGGGGAGAGAATTTGGAACTCAAAGTTTTAAAAAATAGATGTTCAAAAGTAAAAAAAAAATTAATTATGGTTTTAAAAGGTCTAAATACATGACTACTGTTTATGGTATTGTGTTTCTAAAACATTTTGTTATATTGTTTGGTAAACAACTGTATCATATGTGTTGTTAGAGAGGCAATTTCTCCAAGTGTTGTTAGGTTGACAATTGTACTGTTAAAATAATACGGAGATTAGGAAACTGTCAAATTATTTTATTTGATTATGTCTTTTAAAGAAGTTTAACTTAAGAAATTATAAACTTCCAGGTTTCGTAGCAGCAGTCACTGGGATCCCTATTTGTAGAATAAGTTGGGGAAGCCCGGAAGTTTAACTGAAAGAGAGAGAACAGTGGGATTAGAAACTAGCTGACCTTAGTCAGTAGGACTAATTTTTAGTAATTGGCTTTTAGAACATTCTTTTAGAAATTAAAATTTGATTGTGAGGTCCTAGCAAAGCTTTAAAAAGGAAAGATATTTGTCAGAAAATGCTATTATTTTGAAGTTGTGATGCCCATAGACCTAGAAGGTTTTATGGTGGGAAATGGAAAAATTTGATTAATGCAAATATGTGAAATCTTGTTGTTTTTAGTCAAATAATTGGGTAAATTGGTACGCTTGTATAGTCCTGTGAAGGATAATATATTTTTTTTTAATATTAATGGGATCAGCTATATAAAAGAAGGATACAAATGTAATGCTTAATCATTATCCCATAGATTAAGGCTGGGATTTTACATTATATTGTATCCATGTAGGATGAGGTTAAATGTTTTAAAATGATATAAGAGCAATTAGGTATTACTACAAATGGTAGTTAATTACCAGTAATTAATCACTGGAACTAAATCAGAGACATCTTCAGTTTAGGAAAAAGAATTTCAAAGTAAGTCTCTCTAAGAGAGATAAGTTGTAGAATATTTTTGTATTGATGGGAAAAGTTAAATGCGGATTTGAATTCATTCCATGGCCTAAAACATAAAGATAAAGTTATATGGTTCAATTCTTTCAGATCAGGCATAATTAGAGAAGAATAGAAAAATAGAGGAGAAACTGATGCAAATGCATTAGAGCACTAACTTATGATTTTAATGGGAAGATTTTATGAACAAGGGAGGAAATGCATGCAAGCTATTTAGAGCTAGCTTTAAGGATGTTCCTTAAGCAATGCGAGATCATAGTCATATCCTAAACCAATTATTGGAACTTGCTATTCAAAGACTTAATGGGACTGTTAACTGACTGTTTTTCTGAGTCTAACTCCAGGTGTGAGTATCAAGGAAGGCTGACCCAGGATGCCAGCAGCCCTGGCGGGGGCAGGCATGAGCTGGAGGTATGATTTCTTGGCAAAGTTGGGAGGGCAACTGTTCAGCATGTGCTGAAGTGGGCCCCTCTTAACTTGATCCCCTTAACTGAAACCTGGCAGACCAGGCCTGGCTCAATGCAGCTTGCACTTTGACACAACCTCTGCCTGGAGTTGATAGGAAGCTGGGGAAAATATGGTCCCCTTACTCTAAGTCTCTACTCTTTTGGTGGCAAATTTCTATAATCAGAAGGTTTTGTAAGTACAGTAACAAATCTATTAAAATAATTGATTATGGAACATCTTAGGTTACCATAGGCCTGGGACTAGTGTTCCTGTGTGTGGCCCTGTATAAATGAGGCTAGTTTATATTTTTGGTAGTGGTATGGAAACAATTATTAGGTCAAAGGCTTGTGAGAATATTATTTTGTTATTTGGTTAATATCAAGCTTGTCTAAGGTTTTGTTACAAATAATAATATTAAAAGAACAATGGTTTGTGGCTTATTTTGTAATGCCATCAAAGAAACGTGGCAGGACCAAAAGGCTGAGATTTATTTGTAGTATTTTTTTTAAAAATGGTTATTTAATGTATTTATGTATGTACTGGAGTCTTATCCTCCTGGTGGGGAAATTAATAATGAGTCAATGTAAAGTATGAGAATTTAGATTCTGATATGAATTCTGATGTGAAGCTGTGGAAGTGGCTGGAAGAACCAAGGACCAGAAGACTTCATTGATGCTCCTTGCCAGACAGCTGTATGAGAAGAGACTTTTGAAAGTTAAAGGGACAATTGTATTGTAGTTTTCTTTTGGGTATCTGTATTTGTACTTATAAAGGGAACTGCCTCCTTTGATTTGTCAATATGTTGATCAATCCTTCCCATATTTATTAAAAAGGGTAATGGGGATACGAGCATGATGGGAAAGAAAACGTGGTATAAAAATGTGATGAATGAAAAAGATAGGTGGGTGGATAGTACATATCAGCAATGGTGTGTGAAGTCTTCAAAATAGTGTCAAGAAGAAGGGAAATGTGAAAACTTCACAGGGAAGATATGTATAAATATATATATATATATTTATACTAAGAAATGTTTAAAAATCAAGAAATAGGGAAGTGGAAAAATTCTGAGGCCATGAGAGTCTGATGGCTCAGCCTCTGGGAAAGTTTACCCTGAAACTTTTTTGTTCTTTCTTCTGGTTCTGATTTAAAGATTTGCTCAGTAAGGATAGGGTCACTGGGACCTGCTTTCCTTTACTGTAAAAGTACTGTAGAAGAATGGAGAGGGTCTCCCCCTCCTCTTATTCTATTCTCCTTCTTTAGGTTTATAGATGTCACCTCAATTGTAATCATTAACTAAGAGAATGGGAATTGGAGTTTCTGTGCCTTGACTTCTCGGTTCTTTGTCTAGCTTTTGTGCTCAGATCGTAAGCCCACCTCTCAGCCAATGGTGAGAAGGGTCAGAGGTGGGCAGGAATTCTCTTGTGTTATGTATAATTATTGGTGCTTTGCCCCTTGTAAAACGCCTCCATTGCTAGATCTGTTCTAGCAGAGGATGCCCTATTCTTGAGAATTGAATAAAATTTATTTCTGTTCCCACCCTGAGATGGCTCCTTATTATAAATTTAATTGGTGAAAGTATTTCAACCCACACAGAACTGAGCTAGCTCCAGAATTGAGTCATGAGGTGGAACCAGTGTGGTTTACTCAATTCCCACAATTAACCACTCGCTGTCCTAATCCCCTCATGCTGTTCATTTGTGTTTGACTCTTTGTGACCCCATGGACCATAGCACATCAATATTGTCCATGGGGTTTTATTGACATTTTCCATACCATTTTTTTTCTACAGCGGATTAAGGCAAACATAGATTAAGTAACTTGCTTAGGGTCACCCAGCTAGTAAGAATCTGAGGCTGGATTTGAACTCAGATCTCCCTGACTCCAGGGCTAGCGCTCTATCCATTGAGCCATCTAGCTGTCCATGTAGCTATTACCATCCCTGTTTTACAGAAGAGAAGACTGAGATACAGTCTCTGAATAAATATTTATGTTAGGACAGACTATTAGACTATTTGAGGTCATCTGGCAGGATTCATTTCCTTTTACCAAAGAAGTGTAGGATGAGAAAAAGGAAGGAATCTGTCCGAGTGACCAGCTAGTTACTGTTTAAATGCCTAGACTGAGTATTAGAACTCATTTCACAGGAAGAAACTGAGACCCAGAGAAGAGAAAAGAGACATCCAAATACGTCACTTTCCATCATTTGAAAATGTATTACCCTGGTTTCATAGCCACTGTTGCACAGGGATGTGAACCATGGTGCCTCCTGTGGGGCATTGTGGCAGCATCAACATTGGCATACTAAGGTGCTGTATAAGCAGTATGGTGATAGGAAGACCCAGGTGATCTGGGAACACAGAAGTAATGTCAGGAGAGAGAGAGAGAGAGAGAGAGAGAGAGAGAGAGAGAGAGAGAGAGAGAGAGATTAGATGCTTAATCTAAAATTACCCCTATACTCTACACACTGGTCTTTTCCCTCACTGTTCCTAGTTCTTTCCTGTGGGGCCAACCAGGATAAACCTTGGGCAGTTAGGTGGTACAGTGGATAGAGCGCTGAACCAGGAGGCAGGAAAACCTGAGTTCAAATCTTCCTCAGACGCTTACTAGCTGTGTGTGACCTTGAGCCTCTGTCAGCCTCAGTTTCCTCAAATGCTAAATAGAAATAACAGTACCTGCCTCCCAGGTTGTGGTGAGGATCAGGGTTGTGAAGCACTTAGCACAGTGCTTGGCACATAGTAGGTGCTTCGTAAATGCTTTGTTTTCTTCCTTTCTGAAATGGGATAAATAAAACAACCCTTTTTTCTTGTTGGTTCTTTCAACTCCCACAATCCCCTGCCAGGTAAATTTTCTTAAAGATTTAATAATTCAACAGGCATGTAAATGCCAATTATTATACCAGGCATTGTACTAGGCAGGGCAAAAGATAGAGCGCCAGGCCTGGAGTCAGGAAGACCTGAGTTGAAATCCAGCCTCAGACACTAACTGCGTCACCCTGGGCAAGTTACTTAACCCTGTTTGCCTTAGTTCCTTATCTGTAAGACAGAGAAGGAAAGAGCTAGAGAAGGAAAACTTCAGTATCTTCGCCAAAAAGCCCTAAATGGGATTACAAAGAGTTATATGAAACTGAAACAACTGAACAACAACTATAGGTACTTGGTTTATATAGACAAAAGCAGGAGTAGCTCCTGCCCTCAAGGAGATTCCATTCTTTACAATTTGGGGAAAAACCCCAAACCAGAAGCATTTTCAATGTAAACCTTTGTTTGGATTCTTTCAGTCAGGGAAGTCAAGGGGTAGTCTCTCACAGAGAGGATTGCCAGGGATCTGACTTCTTCAGAGAGAGCTAAGTTTCTGTCAAAGCCAGGTGGAAGGAGCGTTGGTGGGAAATCTCCAAGATATAAGGGAGCATGTTGAAGTTAGAATGTTAGAGCTAGAAGGAACCTCAGCAAACAAGACCCAGACTGTCAGAGTCACGGGGGCTCTAAGAACATAGGATGGCTGAGCTGGGAGGAATAGAACACGTAATTGTCAGAGTCTGTAGAGAGAGCAGCGGAGCTCAGGAGAGATCTTAGTTCAGGGAGCATAGAATGGTGCATCCAGTAAGGCTCTTTGAGCACCAAACACGGAATGTCAGAGCTGGAAGGGGATGTTAGAATTTAGAATGTCAGAGCTGAAAGAGACCTTAGGATGGAGTGGCTTGTGTACACAGTGTAATAACGAATAATAATAATGTATATGAACAATTAATTTTTGGTGAATTGATTGTAGAATGTAGGGTTGGATATAAAGTCAGGGCTGAAAGGGGGCTTGGAGATCGTGCAGTACTGATCCCTCATTTTACAGATGGGGAAACTGAAACACATAGAGGGAACTCAGCCAAGTTCATTCAATCTGGCAGTGACAGAAGCTGATAAAAGAATCAGTCTTTTGCCTCCCAGCTCAGCCTCACACTTTCCTGCTGATAGTTGGATGAAGAAAGTTGCCTAAAACAATGGACTTTTGGGGAGGGACGTACAAGATGTTTCCAGCCTGGGTCAGTCTGGAAGAGGGCAGCCAGGGAGCAGCGTTTTGGCTCTGGTCTTGGTACTGGTGAGGTGGCTTGAGCTGAAGGCCATAGAGCAGAGGTAGATGGACCAATGTCTGTGGATTGAGCCACAGACACAATACAGCCCCATTTCCCCATTTTAAAAAAGAAGAAACAGACATACCAAGAGAATATGCCCAAGGTCACACATTCAGTAAGTGTAGGAGACAGGATTTGAATTCACACGCCCTAATTCCAGAGACAATGCTCTTTATGTCACATGTGATGTTGATTTGTACAGAATTTAACCACTATGGTCAAGTTAATTTGAGTGAACCCATGATTTCCCAACCCCCTTTCCTGGTTGTACATGCCGTCCCTCTAGTAAGGGGCTGAAGCATTATGTGCCAACCTGAGAGTAGGAAAGGGCAGCCGCATGAGCTGAAATGTGCATCTACCAGCATTTACACTGGTCTCTGAGATAACACCTTCCCATCTCCTTTTGGAAACATGCACCTATCTGGCTTGTCTTGCTCGGATTACAGAAAGTTGTCTATAAAAGCAGCGGGCAGTTTGAAATCATTGCCTGGCCACATTCAATGCGCTTTTGGCCTTGGGTGCTGCATAAATTCCTTTATATTTTTCTCTTCATGGGTTTGCTTCATTATTGCCAAACAAAGATTTTCTTTTAACAGACTCATGACTGTCCCTTCCCATTCTCCTCTGTGAGTTGGAGGGAGAAAGGCAGTGCAGTATGATGGATAAGAACGGTGGACTCGGAGGTAGGAAGATCTAGATTCAAATCCTGTTTTACACACTGCTCAGCTGTGTGACCTAGGCAAATCACTTAACCTCTCTGGATTTTAGTTTCCTTGCCTGTAAAGTAAGGGGATTGGATTTGACCTTTTAGGTTCCTTCCTGCTCTAAGACAGAAACTTGAGAGGTGGCCTTCAACGCTGGGCTCAGGAATTTTTCTACCTAGGGTGGTGGTGAAGTGGTATCTGGTATCCGGAGCCTGGGAGGACTCAGTTTTTGTAATTCTGCTAAACTAAGCCTGGGCTGCCTCTCCAGCAGAGGAGGGTTTTTAGAGGAAGTGGGGGCTGTGGGAGAGAGAAGGGTGAAGTCCCCTTAGGGAAGGCACATATTTCCTTCCCTTCCGGATAGGGCCCATGTTGCTACTGAGGTCACGAACAAGAAATCTCCCTGAAACAGCCCCTCTCTGACCCTGGAAAGCTGACTATTTGGGAAATCTCTCCTCTGCCCCTTTCTATCCCGGGGCTGCACTGGAGACTGAAACAGATGTAATATAAGTCAAGTTATGCCATTTGGGGAGTTCTCTTCCCATTATCTCAGATAGTGATACCTGCCCTGCTGGGCAGCTCACTCCCATTCCTCTTCCACCCTCTTCCAATCCTGAAGACTAGCTCTTGTACCGAGCAGGAATACACCTTCCGTTGCTTTCTCCCATCAGTCCCAGTTTCGAGCGCAAGTTCACTGGACTGGCCATGTTGTTTGAATGCCAACCTATGCTGGCCTGAAAGATTGCTTTATGGAGAACTCACACAGGGCAAGTGTTCACGTGGTGGTCAGAAGGAGCGATACAAAGACACTCTCCAGGTCTCTCTTAAGACCTTTGGGATTGATTGCGTGACATGGGAGACACTGGCATAGGACCGCTCAGCATGGCGTGTGACATTGGAGAAGGGGCTGTGTTCTACGAGCAAAGCAGAATCGAAGTAGCTCAAAAGAAACTCAAGAAGCAAAAATTTAGAAAATCCACCTCAAATATTCACCTAGACTATATGTGCCCGACCTGTGATAGAGCATTCCAAGCTCATGTTGGTCTGATCAGCCACAGTTTGACACACTGAAACTTGACTCTAGCATAGTGATGTCATTTTGGTCCTCTTTGAAAATGAAGGACAACAACCAACCATACCCAGTTTTGCCTATTAGGACTAAGCACATTGAAGCTAATACCTCCCACCTCCCAGGACAGACATTTAGACACTCAAGCCAGCTATTTTGCCTCCCCCTCCAGCAACCCCCAAGTTTTTTTCTTTTCTAGGCTAAACATCTCCAATTCCTTCAACTGATTGTCATATATGACAAGGCTTCCAGTGTCCTCCCCATCCTGGGGGCCCCCCTCTCTGGTTGTTCTCTAGCTTGTCAGAATCCCTATTGAAATGTGACTTCCCAAATGGAATACAATGCCCAAGGTGTCCTCGAATAGAGAAGACCACGGGACTGTTACCTCCCTCATGCCACCCCTGAGACCTAGACATTGACCTTCCGTGAATCAATGACCGAGTGATTCTCTAAGCAACTTCCCAGTCTCCCTATTGCCTCTTAGCTTTCAAAGCCCCCGACAACCTGGTCTCAACCTATTCTAAGCTCATTGGGCATTACTCCTACCCCTGCACTCTGCAACTCAGCTGAACTGGCCTTCTCTCTGTTCCTCACACTTGACACCCCATCTCCTGCCTCTTTGCTTTTGCTGTCTGTCCCCCACGCCTGGCATGCATGCCCTCCTTACCTCGACTTCATAAAGTCTCCCCATTTTTTTTAAAGATGAAGCTAGAGCCTCACCTCTTACGTAAAATCTTTCTTGATTCCCTTCCACCCCTCCCCCAACTCCTACTGGCTTCTTCCCCAAATTATCTTGTACTGAACTGGCGTGGATCTTGTTGTTGTCGAATCTTTTCTATAGTGTCTAACTCACTGTGACCGCATTTGGGGTTTTCTTGGCAGAGATGCTGGAGCGGTTGGCCATTTCCTTCTCCAGTTCATTTTTACAGATGAGGAAACTGAGGCAAACAGGATTAAGTGACTTGTCCAGGGTCACACAACTTAGTAAATGTCTGAGGCTGGATTTGAACTCAGGTCCTCCTGACTCCATGGCTGGTACTCTATCCACTATGTGACCTAGCCTTGTATTTGTTTATTTACTTTCTACTTTTGCTGTATACGTTTTTCTATGTACTTGTCATCTTTTCCATTAGAATGTAACCTCTTTGCCAAGAGGGATTGTTTCATACCTTGTATGTTTATTACACAGTGCTTGGCATAGAGTAGGTGCTTAATAAATGCTTGTAGATTGATTAAGTGGGCGTTTCTACACCAATATTCTTCTGACGTTGCCTTTTGGTGGGGAGGTGACCCTGGGCTCTCAGCAGACAGAGCTTGCCAGAGTAAGCCCTACCCAGCCGGAAAGACAGAAAGAAAGAGTGGTGTGGTGTGGTGTGGTGTGTGTAGAAGCATCCAGAGGCCTGGGTGCAAATGCCGGGTCTATACTTCCTAGCTGTTGTGACTGTAGAGAAGTTACTTAACCTATCTGAGTCACAGTTTCTTCCGTATGTGTAGAATAGAAATAATAACCCCCAAAAGAAAAATGAAAATGCTGTTGAAGTTAATTATTAATTAATATATTAATTAATAATATAATTATAATATTATATAATTATACCAATATATTCAATATTATATAATATGGCAATAATATTATATAATATTGAAGAGTAGCTAAGGAGCTAGCTACTCTTTAAAACCAGACAAAATAGTAACAATTTGTATTACGAAAAATAAAAAGGTTTAGCGTCTCCATGGAAATAAGGAGAAAAAAAAAACAAATAAAAGGACTTGTGCTCCAGACTTCACTAACAAACTTCAAACTATTTTATAAGGCAGTGATTATCAAAACCGAGGCCTTCTGAGTTGTACAGTACATAGAATACTAGACCTGGATGGGAAGACTCCTCTTCCTGAGATCAAATCTGGCCTCAGACACTTACTAGTGATACGCCCTGGGCAAGTCACTTAACTCTGTTTGCCTTAGTTTTCTCACTTGTAAAATGAACTGGAGAAAGAAACGGCAAATCGTTCCAGTATCTTTGCCAAGAAAACCACAAAATGAGGTCACAGAGAGTCAGACACAATCAAAACAACTGAACAACAAAAACGAAATGATCAAAACTCTTTGGTACTGGTTTTAAAAATCTCAGAAAAATAGAGGAAGACTTTTATATTTAAAAGCAAGAAATAAAAAGCAGGTAAAAACAGTAATCAGCATTGGAGAAACCCAAGAACCTAAATTACTGAGGGAAGAACTCCATATTTGACAAGAAGGTCAGGGAAAACTGGATTAGGCCAACATCTCATATTATAAACAGTGTAAATAATGAACCCTGTGAAGCTGTAGCACGCACTCAAATTTGGATTATTGAGAGTTATAGTTATGTAAAATATGTTAATTGGTTCCAGCCCAATGGAAATATGAAGTTTGAATTAGAAAAATGCGACCACTTCATGGGATTCATTATTCTCACTAATTGGGACCTAGCTAAACCATGAGAAGCTCAAAATTGATACCCAGGCTGTATGTAAAAGGTCATATCGTAAAAAAAGGAGAGGAGAACTAGCTTATGTACCTTTCACAGTGACAAAGGGGAGAGGATTTTTAATCTTAAACCTTTCTCAAAGATTTTCAAAATTTGGAAGCATAAGAGGTCTAATTTGGCTGACTCATAAGTGTGTAGAGGAAAGTAACGCGTGAGAAGGATAAAATGGTAGTTTAGGGCTAGGTTGTGAAATTTAAAAAAATTTTTTTTTTGCTCCTTTCTCTCAGCCTGGATAGCAGCAACACGGGTAAGTGCCGTGGTCTTTGTACAGCTCAAAAACTCCGAAGCCACAGGAGAGACCAAAAGTGGCATGACAAACAATACAAGAAAGCTCATTTGGGCACTGCCTTGAAGCCTAGCCCATTTGGAGGAGCATCTCATGCCAAAGGGATTGTCTTGGAAAAAGTTGGTGTGGAAGCCAAGCAACCCAATTGTGCCATCAGGATGTGTGTGAGAGTCCGGCTGATTGAGAATGGCAAAAAAATCACTGCCTCTGTTCCCAATGATGGCTGCTTGAACTTTATTGAGGAAAATGATGAAGTTTTGGTTGCTGGATTTGGTTGAAAAGGTCATGCTGTTGGTGATATTCCTGGAGTCTGATTCAAGGTTGTAAAAGTTGCAAATGTTTCTCTTCTGGCCTTGTACAAAGGCAAGAAGGAAAGACCAGGATCATAAAAATTGTGTGATGCCTTTGTCATAGTAAAAAAAATTTTCATGTAAAAATTTTTTTTTTACTTTCAAATGAACAAATATTTATTTTATCCCTTAAATTCCTCCTCTACACTTAAAAGACAAAACAACAAACCTTCTAACAAATGCATTTATTCAAGCAAAACAAATTCCCACCTTGACTATGTCCCCAAATCTATGTCTTATTCTTTACTATGAATTCATTGCCTCCTTCTGGGAGGTGGCATAGATTATCATCAGACCTCTGGAACCACAGTCGGTCATCATGTTGCTCAGAGATCTTAAGTCTTTCAAAGTTCTTTGCCTTTATAACGTAGCTGTTACTACAGAAATCATCCTTCTACTTCTGTTCTCTCCACATGGGTTCATACAAATCTAGCTGAGTTCCTCTGAACTCTTCCCTTTCATCATTTCCTAATAATATTGTAAGAGGCTTTAAACACCAGGCAGAGGAGCTTGTCTTTGATCCTGGAGGTGTTAGGGACCCAGGGGAGTTTATCGAGTAGGAGAATGATGTGGTTAGATTTGTACTTGCCCTATTTTGGCCTCAATCCTTCCTTAACCATGTTGGTTCTTCCCTTTCTAATCTCAAGATCATTTTCCTTGATAAAGAATATGGAAGCAAAATAGGCTTGTGTAATTGTTATCTCTCTGTTGCACATAAACATTATGCCATCCCAATGTGAGGACAAGCAAAGTGAGACTTTTTGTCATCTTTTGTTTTGGAGTGCTTCTCAGCACTAAGGCAATCAGCTGCCTTTGATTGAGTCTTGCTTTTGTTTGTAGGAAGGCCCACACCCTTTTGTTAGTTAGGTCACAAGGGGTGTGAAACCCTCAAGAGGTGTGAAGCACTCTGACCCTAAAGAAGCATATATACTCTGCGGTTGGCGTTTTGTTTAGGGCTCACTCATTGGGAGAGCGTTGGTGTGGAGATCTGGGTAGCCCTTAAGGAGCCCCCTGGCTTTGAAAACCCAGATGTTGGTGCTTCTCTTTCTGGTAACTATGTATATATTGCTATGGATAGACTATTTTGTGTTATTTGTTCTGTTTATATAATTTCTGCTTGTAATTTCTGTTTGTATTTCCTTTGAAGTTTAGGGTGCTGGCTTTTTCCCCTGAACTAAGTGAATGATATATATGCATGTTTAATTAAAGTGAGATTGTAAACCCCTCAGAGTTGCTTTCCTTAGAAAAAACAGATCAAAGAACCTGTGCTGGCAGCCCTCCTGTGTGCTAGTGTTGTTGGTCTTACACGCCCCACGCTGTCCCCCCAACCCCTCCCCCAACCCCCCCCTGCCGTAGCAGCTGCTAGCAGCATTGTTGTTACACCTCCTCAAACAGGGAGCCCATCGTTTTTTTCTGTTCCTCTTCTTGTATCCCAAAATAGCTCGAGACCTTCTTTCTGGTCCTCAGCACTTTTGTCAGGTTTCAGTTCATCCTAAGCTTTGGCCTTAGTGATACTAGTCTTATATAATCATGGCGTTTTGTATTCCTCTTCTTCTATGGGTCCCTCTCCATCTTTTATGCATGTTCTTTCAAAATTTGAGGTCAAAGAGCAACCTGCGTAGACACATCTGTATCTTTAGAAACCTCTCTCTTTTCTTCCTCATTGGGATCATATATAGTTGTATTATGAAGAAGAGGGAGAGATGCTCTGGATTTTAAAGCTCCTATCTCTCTTAGGCATTACCCTTAGGTAGGTAGGTGGTGAAGTAGATAGAGGCCTTGAGTCAGGAAGACTCATTTTCATGAGTTCAAATCTGATTTCAGACTCTTATTAGTTGTGTGACAACTCAAGTCACTTAACCCTGCTTGCCTCAGTTTCCTCACCTGTAAAATGAGCCAGAGAAGAAAATGGCAAACTACTCCAGTATCTTTGCCAAGAAAATAGTGTCATGAAGAGTTGGCCATGACTGAAATGACTGAACGGCAACAATCCCTCTTGAGTCATCTTTTTTTTTAAGCTCTTTTTTGTATATTTTCTTTTCCCACTAAGCTCCTTGAGTGTGAGAACTGTCTTTCTTTTTCTTATTTTCGTCCTCAGCTCAGCACAGTGCCCGTATATGCTAGGCACTTAATAAGTGTTTATTAAATTGAATTGAATGTCAAAAGCTCTGCTTCTGGGATCATCTTTTCTTTTAATTTTTAAAAATTGTTATTGGTGTATTTTGCTTCTCTGTTGCCTATATTTCCCAATATATCCCTTTCCCTCCTTTCAGAGAGCCATACCTTATAACAAAGTTTATAAAAGAAGAAAAAACCCCCAATTACTTTGGAAAAACTAGCCAAAAATAATGTCAATCAAGTCTGCCGTTATATGAAGAGTTTAAGCATAGTTCTTTTTCTCTGGACTTTTAGAAACCTGCTTTCCTAAATAAAACTGTAATTGTCGTTCACCTATTTGTAACTCTTTAAAGTTTACAAAGCAATTTTTTTTCACAACTACCCTGAGGTCTTCATAGTGACAGTAACGACATATAAGGCTCACATTTATTTAGTGCTTCAAAGTTTACCAGAGGTTATTCAGAAATTGTCTTATTTACTCCCCACAACTCTGTGAAGTAGTGGCTATTATTATCAATCCCATTTTACAGATGAGGAAATGGAGGCTGGGGGGTGGGGTGGTGGTGATAAGTGATTATGGTCCCGCAGCTAGTCCGTTTCTGAAATAGGATTCAAACCCAAGGCTTCTTGATTTTGAGTTCATCCCAATCACTTGTTGTATGCTTTATCTCCTCCCTTGTCCTAGGACAAGCTTCCCCTCTCCCCGCCTGTCTTTGCTTTCACATCCCCAATCAATTGTTGATGGTCAGAAAAGGCCAGAGAAGCACTTTCCCTCATTGCTTCCTCCGCCTCCTGAAAGTGGAAATGACCAGCAAAGCCAGAATGTGCCAAATGATGAATTCCTACAGAGCGAGCCTGTATGTAGCCAGTCACGGGTGAGGTGAAGTCATGGGGGAGAAGCCCGTTGCCTCCCTAGGCACTTGCTAATGCTTAGGAGTTCCCCTAATGGTTAGGAAGTTTTGTTGTTTTTTTTTTAAATAAATTTTATTTAATATATTTAGTTTTCAGCATTGATTTTCACAGGAGTTTGAATTACAAATTTTCTCCCCATTTCTACCCTCCCACCACTCCAAGATAGTGTTTATTCTGGATGCCCTGTTCCCCAGTCTGCCCTCCCATCTGTCACCCCACTACCCTCCCATCCCCTTTTCCCTTCCTTTCTTGTAGGGCAAGATAAATTTCTATGCTCCATTGCCTGTGTATTTTATTTTCTTGTTGCCTGCAAAAACTTTTTTGTTTTTGTTTTTGAACATCTATTTTTTAAAACTTTGAGTTGCAAATTCTCTCCCCTCTTCCCTTCCCACCCACCCTCCCTAAGAAGTCAAGCAATTCAACATGGGCCACATGCATATCATTATGTATAACCCTTCCACAACACTCATGTTGTGAAAGACTAACTATATTTTGCTTCTTCCTAACCTATCCCCCTTTATTGAATTTTCTCCCTTGACC
>JAQQSZ010003039.1:0-14565 GCA_028646595.1 Phalanger gymnotis
GGGGGGGAGGGTAGAAATGGGGAGAAAATTTGTAATTTAAACTCCTGTGAAAATCAACACTGAAAACTAAATATATTAAATAATAAAAAAAATTAAAATAAAAAAGAACCCCTGAAAATCTCCTGAGACTCTCTGGCACCCTGATTCTTAAAAACCACAGTCCTCCCTCCACTAAACAGTTTTTAAAATGTATCATCATAATATTTTTAAAATACAAATTACATGGATGAAAATTACAGGATGTGCTCCACATGATCACGAAGACCTCAGGTATGATGGTAAAAGATTCCAGATCCAGATTACCACATATTAATGAGCTGCCAATGACCAGGGAGCCAGAACTGTGATCCAGGGGGAAATCCTGGCTCTGCCACTTAGCAGCTGGCTGACCTTGGACAAGCAATGCAAGTTCTCTGGGTCTCAGCTTCCTCATCTCCAAAATAAGGGGACAGGACTAGATGGTTTCTAAGGTCCCTTCCAGCTCTAAAATGGTTGCTTCTACATTACAGATTAAATTACAGTTTAAAATTTTAAATTTTAAAAATGAATTAGAAAAGCAAAGTCAAAAACATACCAACAATACTGTCAAAAAAAGCACCACGGAGATGCCAATCATTCTTATCATTTAGGAAAGTGATCATGTGGGACAATAAGACATCGTTGGCCTTCTGACGTCCAAAAAATACACATAAACGTGTAATTCCATTTTCCATTAGGGTTTGCTTCACAATATTCTCTGGGTCGCTCAGTAAGGTGACAACTTTCTGCTGGACCATTTCATGTAAAGCTTGGAGTTCTACAAAGAGAGTAAAAAGGAGTCAGTATCTGTGGGATCACAAAAACCTTTCTTTACAGATACTTAAACTACAATCCTGCTAGCAGCTGGCTCCCCAACTGACTTCTGAGGATAAGTGTTTCTCAGAATCCCAAGCTCTGAGTTGGCAGAAATGTGATCTTGTTTTGCCTCAAAAGATTAAATGAAAAAATATCCTAATTAACAAATACTGCAAATATAATCATTATCCCTCCAAATGACAAAAGCCCATTTATGAGAATCAAGAAACACAGGGAAAATACAGGTAAGGCTATTTCCATAAGTTAATTCAATCAAGAAATTAATTAAATATTGGCTTAATTTAGGGAATAATTTGATGTTCAAGTTTGATTTCAAAATACCATCCTAATCCCAATATGAGCTGATTCAACAGACATCTCAAAAAAGGCAGGGAGCCCAGAGGAGACTAAGGCAGCAATAGTTAATATTAATATACTCTTGGCCTAATTCTTAGACCTTCTGTCACAGGAAGAGAGGGTCTGGTATACCACTATGTTCCAGAGGAAGTGAGCAAGGCTGCCTGCACTAGACAGGCCAGAACTGAACCCAGATGCATGACTAGCCACCAACTAAAACCTCTGCTATCCAAGGGGACCATCAACACCATGACCTCTCCCCCTCCCTTCTACCACCCAGCCTGGAAGAGGACAGCAAAGCCACTTGTACTTGAGCTCAAGACAAACCCAACCCCAGGTCCAGGGAGAAAATATCATCACCCACCACTCCCCTCAATGTGGAGATTCCCCATATCATTCCTCACAAACCTTCTCTTCCCTGCTCACGTCCCCCACGCCCCTGCTTCCTTCCCCTTCTCTCTCGGCTGAGGATCTTGCCCCTTTACTGGACATTCAAGGTCCCCACTCTCTTCATCTCAACCCCCCTGACCTCATCTCTTCCTCCTTCATCCTTTCTCCCAGTCTCTGACCCTTCTCCTTGCCAAGGCCAACTCTTTGACATGTGCAGTCAATCCCATTCTCCCACAGCTTCTCCTGCAGACTGCGCCTTCGATCATCCCAACTCTATTACAATCAGCTTCTCCATATTAACTAATTCCAACTGCTTTCAAACATGCCCAAGTCTTCTCTGTTCTTAAAAAATCTTCACTGGACCATACTATCTCCTCCAGCTGTCATTCTGTATCACTCCTCAATTCTCAGACATTCCTAGAAAAAGCTCCCTATGCTCACCTCCACTTCTTCTTCTTTCACTCACTCCTCAACTCTGCAACCAGGATTCTGACCTCATCACTCAGCAGTCCTTTCTTCAGTGCCAAATCCAATGGTCTTTATGAATCCTGTGCACTGCATCTGACACTGAGGACCACTCTCTTCTCCTAGATCTTCTCTGCTCTCCAGATCTCTCTCTCTACTCTTTCCTGGTTCTGTCTGACCTTTCCATTGCTAATTTAGCATCCACTGTATGCTCTGGAACTCTGGGGATTCCCTAAAATTCTGTCCTAGGCCCACTTCTCTCTCTACACTCTTTATCCATGACCTCCAACAGCTCCTATGGATTTAATAATCATCTCTACATAGATAATTGATAGATCGGGACATCCAGCCCCAATTTCTCTCCTGAGCTTTGGTTCAGCATCACTGGCTGCCAATTAGACATTTCACACTAGATGTTCCAGAGACTTCTCCAAGCGACATGCTTAAAACAGAATTCATTCTCTTTCCTTCCAAACCCACCCTTCTGCTGAACCTCTGCAGTCACCCAGGTCAGCAGTCTCTGCATCATCCTCACCTAACTCTCACGTGCTCTCTACCCACTACAACAATGACCAAATCTCACCATTCCTACCCCTGGGACGCTCTCTACTTGGACAATCATCACGTTAGTCCGGGCCCTCAATTCCTCTTGCCCAGATGACTGCAATCACTTTTTAATTGGTATGTGTATATATGAATATGTATATATGTGTATGCATGTGTGTATACACATGTACATATACAGACGCTATATATACATCTATGTGATAGCACGTTCTGTATATATTGATTCTATATAAATGTATATATGTACATGTCACCCTCAATAGAATGTAAGCTCCATCAGAATGGGAAGTTGTCTCATTCTTTGTATTCTCAGGACCCAGTAGAGTACTTGGCACATAATAAACACTTCATAATGCTTGCTGATTCATCAATTTTCTACCTAGAACCTTTCATTTATTCCCAAAATCACAGTAATTCCAAACTGTCACATAAAAAAGCCTTATGCAATCGTACAATTCAGGAATCTGTTATTCTTCTAGCCCTTAGTCTAGTTTAAAGATCGCTGGACCTGGAGCAACAATGACCGCTTCTGGTCATTAACTGGTGGCTCTACGTACTGTTGTGTGGCCTTATGTACATCACTCAATCTCCCTGGGCCTCAGTTTCCTCATCTGTAAAATGAGGGTCTAGATCAGGTGACCTCTAACGTCCTCTTGAGCTCCACACTCTCGAAGTCTATGTCTCTTTGGGTGATTCTGAATCTTTTCATTCATTTGATATTTGGAGAGCGTCCGCTCTACACATGACACTTTGCTAAGTGCTGTGATGGCTCCAAGAGTGAAAAGCAGGATCCTGGACTGCAGGGAGCCTTACTATAGTTACTGCACAGAGAGAAGGGACCAGTTCTGAAAAGGAAATTCCCAGAGAAGTCATAAGAGGAAGGCTTCACTATTTATAATTTAAGACCATCACAACACACTGAGATTAGGGGACCGAAGTTAGGATTTCTCAGCTACTATTAACCCATGCAGGTTCAAAGATGACAGAAATGCTGGCGCAATTAAAATTTCCATAGAGGGGAAAACGTGTGTATGTATGGGTACATACACACACACACACACATATAAAATATAGAAAAATTAGAATCTGAACGTGGAATTACCAAGTATGGTCAAAGTCTGGTCACAGTCTAACTGGTGACAGAGCAAAGGGGAGGGTGCGCTCACTTCCCAACCTTGTTTCTGACCTTTCCTCATCCTGCCCAGGCCTGAGCTGGTTGGCCCAGAATACACAGAGTTTCTATTACTGGACCACTCCAAGATGAAAGGCAACAAGAAAGTGAAAGCCACATTACCTGTGTCATAATTTTCACTGGGGTGTGTAACTTCATCTAATTCTTCACTATTTGGGTCATTTTCCATATTGAGATTTTTCAGCTGCACCAACTCCAGGAATCTCAGAGCTGTTTCTGCCAGCAATGCTATGTTTTCTATAAGATGAAGAAAAACAGTGAGAAAACAACAATCCTTATTAATAATCTTTATTAATATAATCTTACATCTGAATACTTTTCATTCTGTACTACCCTATCCCCACTCCAAAAAAATCTTAAATCTTATAACTAAGAAAAATATTTGAGTTTTGTAACACATTATCAAAATAATTCAATTAGTCAAACTTCCAATTACCAACTTCACAATACACACTTTAGTTTCTTTCAAAACTATGAACCTTAGAATATAATATCCCCTCAACCTAACTCCAACTGCTGCACGTACATATTCCCAAAAAGCTACCACAAACAATGTTATTGATAAAGTTTGCATTAACACATCATATTGAATGCAACCCTAAAGTCTGCTCTGCTCCACATAAGGCCCATTAACCAGGCCCTGTGACCAGGGCAGCTCAGTCCTGGCACCCAATCTATTCTTTAGCAGGCTTAGTAAGCTTCTTCCCAGACTCTCCAAGGGACACTACCATCTCTGGTTAGATCTCAGCTAAGAAGCTAGTCCCTCTGCTTATCTCCCCTCTCAGCAATCACGGGATTCTCTGACCCTTATCCATTCCCACCTCATTTCATACATTGGAAATGTCAGAGGTCACGCTAAATAAAGAATGGGACTGTCAGTTCTCCTCTCCATAAGCCTGTTAGTGCACCAGCTCAGCCCCACCCACTCCAGCACCAGGACGTCAGCACTTAGCTTCAGATCAGTTGGAAAGAGGTGCTCAGGCAAGTCTCTTCCATTTATGATACCGCTGCCATGTCTATCTGGTGTATCTGGCCACTGGACCCAGATGGCTCCAAACAAGAAAGTGAGGCTGGTGACTTTGCACAGCCCTACCTCACTTAAATCCAATTCACTTACATGCCATGGCTTCACCTCCCTGATATCATGATTTTCTTTGAGAATGAAGGACAAACATCAACAACATGGGAATAGCTGCCCCTTGAATTGGCTTTTCACCCAAGCATATTTTCCCAAAACCAATTAATGATAGTAGGTAAAAGTAATGCTTTTTCTTGCCTAAGAGCATCCTCTTTGCATGGAATTACCTGATGAAGAGAATCTTGATTAAACAGAAAGTTACTAGATTATTAAAGATGGTATTACAAAATTAGCAGTTTACACTTTACTTGCTTCCCACCTTAGCAAACACCTGATGCACTTCACTGACTTGGCCTCCTTGGAGAGGATGGACTTTCCAGGCTCACTTGAAGTTTAACACTCATATTTTAGCTTTCTGGTAAACAGTAGATACTGAATACAATGTATATATTTTTGTGCTAAATGCTAAAGGTCGTAATGAGTATCAATTGTCATACCATGCTACACGATAAGGACTACTGACATGATGAACATGTGAAACACTTTTTAACTGAATCCTCCCAAGCTGTCAAAGCTGTTCCACGGTCAGTAGGCCGGAGGGGGGGGGTCTCCTCCCCCCATGGTCTTCTTGGGGCCAATGCCGTATGGTCAGCGACGCTGGCTACTTGCTCTGTTTCTTTGGTATCCTAATTGTTGTCAAATGTCTTGGACCTTGACCTTGGGAGATTTGCCTTTCCTCTACTTGATATTTATATTTGATATACTTTGATATATACTTGATACTTATATTTGATAAGTAAATTAGTTAATTTATCTAGTTCAACCAATCCTATATTATATAAATATGTAACTAATAAAGACTAATTGGTACTTCTGTGGGTTCTTATTTAGGTCCTAATGCCATCCACCCTAAACTCTGCTGGGCTTTACCCACAGAAAGGAAGACTGACACCTACTTGGCAGCAGGTACAGGGGGTCAACTCATCACTGGGCACAAACTGTCCTTCTTAGGGGGTAGGCCCCAAAATTTCACATAGCAGCAACATGTACCACAGCACAATTCCTACTGGCAAATTCCTTTCAGATAATGACAATACCACACTTAATGTGTACATACTAACCAGAGGATTGAACCCTCTCTTTAGTCCACCAAATTATCATGTAGACATAGAGGATTAGTTTTGATTTGCTACGAAATCCTTCGAGCTGAAAGGAATGTTTCCAGCATTGAAGGCAGTCTGATGTTAGGGTCAGGCAAACAGTTAGTCATTCAAGTCAAGGTGGGGGTAAGTGAAACTCCACGGAGGACAGGAAATCAACAAAGCATGTTTACTAATCAACAAACAGCCAGGAAAAAGAAATTGTGACCGACTCCAATCTTAGTCAAGCTAAATTACTCTAGTAGGGACACAGGGAACCCCAAGACATGAGGGGGTTCCCAAGAGCTCTCTATTTCAAGACTCATGATTCCACAGGGACCTTCTCACTCTAGGACACATCTCAACCCCTCTACCACCTAGGAGATGGTTCTATTTTGAGTTCCTATGAATAATAAACTCATTGCTGTGCAGCCACCCTGGTAATGCACTTCTCCAGAATTCACTAGGCCTCTCCTCACCCAAAGGTCCACATGGCCAAGGCCTTCTAGCTTGGCAAGACCTGCTGAGGTGGACACTCCATGAGAAGGGCCTCAGTGAACTCTGGCTCACCTCTACACCATTCTGAGGCATTAGAGTAAAATGTTACTGGACAGGGGAGCTATTAATTCTCATTCCAAGTTATTCAAATGCAGCTGCCAGATTTTCATTTGCAATCCCTATGAAATTATAAGAATCTGTTCTATGCAATCATCACTGGCTACTTCTGAAAAATGTCAAGAGTATGAAGACACACAGAAGTCATCAGAGTTGTAACCTTATAACATAATCTCGGAACTTCTTTTCAATACACATGATCTTAGTGTTATATGTCAAAATTAAATTCCCACTAAAATTGAAGAGACTTATGTAAAAGTTATAGCCACTAACTTACAAAAATGTCTATAAAATCATTAGTCAGAGGATAAACTCTTACCAGCGTAAGCAAGCCTGACAATAGTTGCCTCATCTTGAGCCAAATGTGCTATTCCTGGCAAAATGTACTCAGGATAGATATTGATATCATTGCGGGGCACCTCTCTGACAAGAGCCAGAACCTTGGTGAGTGTCCTCACAGCTTCTGCCCTCACCCTGGGCACAGAGTCATTGCTAAAATGCAAAAGATATGGTGTGATGCGATCCAGAAGAATCTCCACACTTAACCTCGGGGCCAAGTGCAGGATAAGCTCCAAAGCAGCCAGCTTGGAGTCACAGGACTTGAGGGTCTGGAGACAGGATGTTATAACAGACACCAAAATCACCAGCCCATTCTCCTTCGTCTCTCCCTCAGCTTTCTCTGTTCGATCGTGACCACAGAGATTGTGGACGATGTTATCCAAATCCTTCCTTATGACCAGGATACGCTCATCAGCAGAGAGGAACGTCTCCTTGGCAAACTGGGCCATGTAAGGCTGGAGGAACGTGTAAAATATTTCAGGGAAGGCATTGCCACGCTGTTGCTTTAAGTAATCCTCTGCCTCTAAACGTTTATCAGGCTCACAATGGATCATCTGGGTCACCTGCACCAAGCATGAATGAATCAAAGGGAATGGAGACACGAGGTTAGAAATCCTAATAAAACTAAGATGAAAAATTACATAAGCAACTTTGTGATGGAAATTCATAACCAAGTATCCTCAGAGCAATGCAGCAGCTGGGGGAAGTCTAAGCTAACGTCCCCCTGCCCACATCAACGGGCCTGGAGCACACTACAGGACAAGATAACAGTGCTGAGTGATGCCAGTGACCTTGACTTGGATAGAAAGCTGTGGGCTGGAGAGGACACTGATCAATACACACCAATAATAAATGAGTCATCCAAACTGCCACCTGGATCTCACTGATTACTGGGAGGTCAAAAACTCAGCAAGATGAAAATGAGGATCATAATACCACCTACCTCTCAGGGGTTTGTGAGAATCAAATTAGCCAATATTTGTAAAGTGCTTGGCACATAGTATGCGATACATAAATGCACACCGCTACACTGTTATCATCATTTCCTCAGGATGAATGAAGTAGTGACTTATCTTTTGAATAAATTCCCTAGGCCAGGATACTGTTAGTGGTTCTGTCTCCTCAACCCACTGAAAGTAGTGGCCACCAGGGTCTTGGAGGTATGGATGGTCCCAAAATGGGGAGATAATGAATTCTGTTAACTGGTGTCCTCTCATGACTACCTCTGTTCTCCACTGGCTTTTAAGACTAAGTAACAAGGGGTGGTGTCTATGTCTGTGCCTCATTTCCTACATTTCTCCACTCCTTTTCCTCACTGATTGTGATAAGGAGAAACTGAAGGATACCCAAGGAATCCAAGTAAATGAGCATTATGTGAGAAATTCAGTCAAACAGGCTTCGGGTCTAACACGAGAGAGAGAAGGCAAGCCAATGCGCTGCTTTCACAGTGGGCTTAGAGGCTTTTTTGCCCAGTTCCAGGTTTAGACCATTCCAGACAAATGATGGTGCCAGGTGTCTGATGACCAGGTTAAGCTATCTCTCTACAACATCCTTATCACAGACTTTTCCAATTACAAGCTAACCACACTTACCAATTCTCTGATGCTGCGGTCTTCAATTTTGTTCAGCACTTGTTCAGGGAAAAAATGTCCATTTCTATATGCTAAAAGCTGGGACAAGTCAAACAGTGGGACCCCTTCAGTAAATAGCTCAGCTATCACACAACCTGGAAAACATAAGGTGTAACCTCTACAGCATAGGAGATACAACAGAAACTAAATCCAACACATTTTATCCACACAGAGTAAATGTTTCAACAAATTCTTAGAACTCAAATATAATGTAAATGAAATGAACTACTACTGATAATAGTAAGAGCTGGAGTTTACAGAGATGGCATTACATCCATTATTCTATTTTAGGGTCTCAAAAAGACACAAATAGGTACTATGGGCATTATTGTCCCTAGTTTACAGATGAGTAAACTGAAGCTCCAAGAGTGTCTGTGACTGTGCCAAGGTCCACAAGTAATACTGAACTGTAGAGTGTTGATCAAATGGGGAGAAATCTGATTTTTACAGGTCCAGAGGCAGTGCAGTATTGTGAAAAGAACCTTACATTTGGAGCCAGAGAACCCAAGTTCACAACCCAGTTCTGGTACACACAGTCCCTATGTAAATACTAATTTGCTGGGTTGGGCAATTTGTTCATTTACAAAATAAGAGAAGTGCATAAGATGATCTAAGGTCCCTTACAATCCTCAACCCAGGACCTCAAATGCACAAATCCTTTGTCTCATTGCAAGAAGGGAGACAGGAGTCTAGGAAAACTGTTTTCCTCCTGTTATGCTAAAAAAAAAATTGTCTTAAGTTAATCAACTGAGCCTGGTCACCAGATCTTCCATTAAGAAAGGACTGCTAATAAGGCAGCTCGTGCTGCTCACTTTAAACTTGTGCCAGTCTCAATAGCCCCAGAACTGCAAAGTACCCCATGTACCCAAGCAGGCAAGGACATTTCCCTGAATCACAATACGCACTCAAACAGGCTTAAAGGAGGCTTTTCATTTCTACCTAGTGGCAGAGGCAGCTCCTGTGTGACGATCATCATCCATAGAACTGAAGCCCACCAGTGTTTTGTTCTCATCTATGTAGTGGAGGCTGTGAAAGATTGGTTTACTGGGGAGTTTTGTTATTGTATGCAAAGGCAGAAGTTTGGGGAAAGAATTTATATTTATGTTATGGTATCTATCTGTGGTGTCTACGCTGTTTCAGGATGTCTTGAATGAGAGCCAGAAAAATACAAATACCTTCCTTGAATCAGTAGATAGGAGCCATTATAATGGACCAAAGGCCTAGAAAAATGGTACTCAACTTCCAGAGAGGCCACATCCAAACCAATTACTGATTACTGAATCACTGACCTCTTTCAGAAGAGGGAAGGAAAGCTGTATGACACAGGCCAAACATAGGCCCGCTCAGCATGAAAGAAAATGGAAGCCTCAGAGAGGAGGTGACTATGCAATCACGTCTACAAAAGGAAGTCTACGAAATAATGGAATGCTAGATTCAGGAAACACCTCTTGAAGGTTAAAAATGATTAATTTTGGAAAGAATTTTGAGAGGTATTATTTCTGCAACAAGCAGAAGTCACTAAGCCTCTACACCTCCCCCAAGAAGTGAGAGAAATGAAACAGGCTAAAAACTATAAACAGACTCAAGAAGAGCTCACATAAATACACTGGTCAGAAATCTACAGGAGATTAAGAAAAACCAAAATGTGACCACAAGATAAACTTACGAAGTGAATATGATAGTGGACAACTTCCCAAATATCCCTCGGTGTCACTATCAGCGACAGAAGAGTAGACTGGACCAAGTAGAAGAAGGACCCAGAATAACAATATTTAAGTCATTCTATACCCAACTCCAAAAACGAGTTGTGGGCATGAGCTCTACAGATACATTCCTGGGATGCACAAATGCACTATAGAATCTTTAATCATAAATTTCCTAACTTATTTAAAACTGGTTTCAACTTTTTTAGGATAAAGAACTCAAATAGATTACTCATATGTAATATGTAAACTTACGGAAAAACTTAAAAGAGATCATGACAAAATTCACAAATATGGGCATTTTGGTCTAAAATAATCAATGCTCCATTTACAGTGTATCTGGAACATAGTGAGCTTTTGCTAAAAATATAGTGACTTCACATAATGGCATTAAGTGCTGGATTTTGAGGCCCAAAGACCTGAGTTCAAATCCTGCTTCACATATTTACTAGCTGTGTGACCCTTGGAAAGTCACTTAACTTCTCTGTCTCAGTTTTCCCACTTGCGAAATGGGGACAATAATACACCCCAAGGTTGTTGTAAGGATCAATGAAATAACTCATGTAAAGCTCTTGGTAAACCTTAAAGTGCCACAGAAATGCAAGCTATTAATGCCAGTGGCATCTATTGGAAAGAGAATTGTCATACCAATAAATTAACATCTCAAGATCTAACCAATTGAAGCAACGCAAGTAATTATCATTGCAATGGGGAGTGGGGTGGAAGGAAGAATATCCTTCACTTAGCATACTTCAGCCACTCAAATCTACCTGCTGAAAAGATGTCCATTGCACGCTTCAGTTCCCCTCTTGTCCTCTGGTTGCTGTTCGTCAAGTCCACTAAGGGGGTGGAAGGATCTTTCATGCACTCTAATTCTGTGGCAAACATGCCCCCATCAACAAAGCGCTCAGGCGCTATATAGCAAGTTCTCCTCCGTGACGTGTCAAAGAAATAGTTGAAATCAGCAGGGTTGTCTTCTGGAAGATACGTAGGTTTAAAACTGGCAAAGTCTGTCAGAAGAACCCAATTCCAACTGGTTACCATGACATTCTCAGTTTTGATGTCCCCATGACGGACCCCAGATTTGTGAGCTTGGTCCACAGCAGTCAAGATTTGGAAAGCAATCCACCGCTTTTCAATATTATTTAAGAATGGACGGGTACTGATTCGATCATAGAGGTTGTCTCGGACGTACTGCCTGAAGAGCAGAGCTGCTTTTTCGGATGTTTTTTCTGTGGCCCTCTGGAACGGCAAACAGTTCTGGGCTGAATTAAGCCTTATTTTCAGCTCTTCCAGTTCCTGTTTATAGCTAGTTAAAGGTAATGTTGGATCCTGAATTGCAAAGACCTTCACCACCACCAAACCTTCTCTGTGCTTGGCTCGAGCAACTTTAAAAAACCGAGTACTCCCAAGGCTTTTGTCATATTCAAAATCATGGATGTCTGAAAAATAGCTGTCCACAGAAAGGATCTGGGAGGGGGCAATGCCAGCCAGCTGGTTTCCCATAATGACAGAAATCTCTATCAGTATCGTCAAGATATGATACCTACAAAAAAAGATCAATGAAAAAGATGGCACAGGAGGCAATCACATTCCTTCATGTGCCCTCCCTCTTTCCCAAGAGATACATGGACTAAACGCTTTCACTGAGACTGGCAGAACTTTGCTATTCTCTACATTCAAGAATATTCCTACTTGAAAATGGTCTGTCACAAAGATCTAGCCATCTGGGAAAATAAAAAGAAATATGCCACATAAGCAGTAAGCTGAAAATGTTAAGAATTTATATTTCTTGATTTAAAAAAAAAACTCAATTCAAAAAATATTTACTTAGCATCTGTCATAAGCTCAGTGCTGTGGCCAGGCATAAAAGAAGCACCACCCTACCCTAGAGGAGGGCGCGGGGAGAGGAAGAAAAACACACAATACTAACACTCATTTTATATAAGTAGTCAGCTGAACTGCCACAAAGGCAGGACAGAAAAGGCTACCCATCTCAGCACAGTACCGTGAGAAGAATGGGAGTCAGAGAACGTGGTTTCAATTCACTAAATGCTTATATCGCCACAGGTAAGTCTCTCACCTGTATAAATAAAAGGCTTGAACTAAACCTCTAAGTCTCTTCTAGCACTACAGCTACAATCCTACATATTATCCTAGACCAGGGCCTTGAGGCCACATGTGGCCTTCTGGGTCCTTGGATTCAGCCTTGACTCAGTCTAAATTTTATAGAATAAATCCTTTTATTAAGGAGATTTGTCCAGTGAAGTTTGGATTCAGTCAAAGGGCTGCATTTGAGGACATAAAGGGCCACCTGTGGCCTCGAGGCCAGTTTCCCCATCCCTGTCCCAGTACTAACTACACAGCTTGAGTTACATTCTCACATAGCTCTTCTTAATGTGCATCAAAACACCTGGTGTATTAGAAAAGGTGCTAGATTTAGATTCAGAACACCTGAGTTCTGACACTTAACAGCTAGTGGTAGCCAATTAAATCAGCAATAATTGGACCTCAGAGGCTAAGATATAGCCAATGTCTGAAACTGGAGGTCCCACAGACATCTTAAATTCCAACGTCCAGAACTGAACTCATTGCGCCCCCCCCCCCCGCCCATAACAGCCTCCAAACTTCCCTATTACTGTCAAGAGCACCACCAGCTTCCCAGTCTTCCAGGCTCACAACTTGGATGTCACCCTTGACTCTTTGCCTACATCTACTAGGTGGCCAGGTCCTGGTGATTTCGCCTTCATGACATTTCTCACGTGCCCCACCTCACCTATGCTATAAGTCTGCTGGTTGGTCTCTGCCATAAACCTCTCCCAACTCCAATCCATCCTCCACTGATCTGTCAAAATGATCTTCCTAAAGTACAGATGTGACCATGCCACACAACCCCAACACTGTCATTCAATCAATTCCAGAGGCTCCCTGTTATCTCCAGCATTATCTCCAATTTGTCCTGAATCTCTCGTTTGTACATAATCGTTCAAAAGCTGGTTCCCCATCAGACAGTGAGCTCTTTGAGAACATGGATTGTCTTTTGCCATCTTTTGTATCCCCAGGGCTTAGCACAGTGCCTGGCACATAGTAAGTGCATAGTAAATGCTTAATGACTCCAGGATTAAATACAAAATCCTCCCTTTGCAATTCAAAACCCTTAATAATCTGGCTACTCCTAGGTTTCCAGTTTTCTTACACCCTGCAATCTTACACCCCTATCAGCAATCCAACAACGCTGGTCTCCTTACTGTTTCTCACACATGACTTCATTTCCCCAGGCCGTGCATTTTCACTGGCTATCCCGATACCAAGAATGCTCTCCCTCTTCATCTCGGCCTCCTGGCTTCTGGCGCATCCTTCAAGGCCCAGCTAAAATCCTACTTTCTACACGAAGCCTTTCCCAACTCCCCTTCATCTCAGTTCCTTGCCTCTGTTGATTATTCCATATCTATTCTGCACGTAGCCTGCACATAGTTGCCATGCGTGTTATCTTCTCCATTAGACTGTGAGCTCCTGGAGAGTAGGACTCTGCCTTTCTTTGTATCCCTAGTGCTCAGCACAGTTCCTGACACACAGAAAGGACAGTAAAAGCTCGATGACCAGCTTAACCAAGTCTCGCTTCCTTCAACCATAATATGGGAATAAGAGCCTCAATACCTACCTCACAGGGCTGTTGTGAGGATCAAATGGGATAAGGTTTGTAAAGTGCTTTGCAAACCATAAAGTCCCCTGTAAAAGGTCATGGGACTTCCATTCCACAGTGGGGAGAGAGGGGAGAGGCAGAGTGGAATCTTGGCCAAAGCTGTTAAAATTAAAGCAAAAATAAAGGGAAAGGAAATTAATAAACGGCAGTATAAACGGCTGCTGCCAGACTCTGCTGCGGTTGAAACAAAAACAAGACCCAGATTGTCAAATGAGCTACACTTCCCAGTTTTGAAAAGCAGAGAAAAACAAGAGGATTCTGAGGAAATTGAGAGGCTGGTGTGATCAAGGACTAGAGGCAGGGGTGGGGAATCTGAGGCCTCGAGGCCACATGTGGCTTTCTAGGTCCTCGCATGTGGCCCTTTGACTGAGTCCAAGTTTTACAAAATAAATTCTGTTAAGGGGATTTGTTCTTTAAAGTCTGGATTCAGTCAAAGGGCCGCACCCGAGGACCTAGAGGGACATATGCGGCCTCGAACTGCAGGTCCCCACCGGAGGTGGACCATCCTCCAGAACCAGAGTTGAGGGGAAAGGGGAAAGAGCCCTAAAAGGT
>JAQQSZ010003040.1:0-14564 GCA_028646595.1 Phalanger gymnotis
GTCAATTTTTGAGTATGTGCCATGTACCACTGAGAAGAAAGTATATTCCTTTTTATCCCCATTTAGCTTTCTCCAGAAGTCTATCATATCTGCCTTTTCTAGAATTCTGTTCACTTCCTTAACTTCTTTCTTGTTTATTTTGAGGGCATGCACAGTTTTATAGCCTTTCAGGCATAGTTCCAAATTGCTTTCCTGAATGGTTGGATCAATTCACAACTCCACCAACAATGTATTAGTGTTCCAATTTTCCCATATCATATCCAAAATTTATCTTTCCCTTTTCTGTCATATTAGCTAATCTGATGTACTTATATTTTCCCCCTGTCCCTAAGGTCTGCCATTTCTCATTCAAGAAAGACTTGGTTAGTATTTGCAAGGTTGTCTATATTCCTAGTGTCATCATTGTTTATGAGTACATGAATCAACAGAAGTAAGTAGTAATTATCCAGTTTGAAGTCTTGGTAGGCAATCTCTAACTACCTAGAACTATGTTACAAAATGATAACATAATAATGCCAATATTGAACCAACAAATAGCTAACCATTCAGCAGAGTTGCCAATCATGAATATTACTTTTTTCTTTCTTTGACCATTACTTGGTGATCTTTCACCTTACACTTCCTATGGATTCAAATCATTCCTGTATGACCATTAACTCTTTCATCTTCAGAAGGTCCAGTTCCCTCCACCTCAGGAAAAACCTCATAGTTTTTTGAGCTGCATGTGTACATAGACCCTTCTCTTTCTCCTCTGTATCACATTCTTCTATTCCTAGAACCTCTTGATCCAATTCAAGATCCCTGTCTTCCTCCACAGGTATCCTTTTGTTTTAATTGTAAATTAAAGCTCTTTTTCCTCTTTTGTTTTGGATTATATCTTAAAGCACATGTCATTTTCCCTGCTTACCTGGAAAAAAGAAAGTATTGCTTTACTTTTCATTCTGTGAGGAAGAGCATCCTAAACTTTAAGTATGGATAACAACCACTTGGGACTGACAGAAATGCAAATGTATAATGCTTTATGCAGATGACCACTAACACCTTGATCTCTGTATTATTGGAAGTGAAATCTTCACTCTTTTGTTGTCCTTGCCAGTATCACCTCTGGAGAATTACTGTGGCAAGCTGCTAAGGTTGAAGATCTTTAGCCCCAGAATTGTCATTCTCATCATTTTGCATAACATACAGTATGTAGAATCATAAGGGGGAAACAATTGCATTGAAATACAGAAAATTCAAGAACCCCTGCTATGTACTCTGATAGCTTTGTAAGATAAGAATGTCTCTTTGATTGATTTATGTAATCAATAAATCAAATGTACCAACTAGGCATTAATATTTCTTATACACCTGTTTTTGAATCATTCAGTCAATAAAAATGGTAATCTAAGTCCAAGGAATGAAGTATGTGTAGCACAAGATGAAATCAGATGATGAAATATATTGGCAATGGTTGAAAGAATTAAATACACCTCTGGGTATCAGACTTCAGCAGAAGTGTTTTGCCAACTGCTTTGAGTGTTAAGCTTTAGCAATGCTCTTAAGAGTCAGATACTTGTGCCTGTAATCAAAGGGCAGTAAGAGTTGGGGGAGGGTGGAGTGAGTCTGGGGATGGGGGGAGTGAGACCAGTGGAAGTGTCATGCTTCCCCTCAGAGAGAGGACTAACAAGAATGCATTCTTCTAGGAGTTGAGAGGGAATAATCTATACATACTGAGTAAAAGAAACTTTAGGAAACATTAAAGATGTTCAGTGTCAGGATTCTACAAGGGCTCCAGATCTCAGGACTAAATAGAGAGCTACACATATTTCAGAATAACTCCAAGAGGATTCCGGAGGAAATGACTTCCATTCAACAAGGAGCAGAGAATGATTCTTTTGTCCTGTACTTCCTAAGCTGAAGATCACTTTCCACGGGACTCTAAAATATACTTGTGTCTTCCAGACTATTGGAGGAATGCTTTTGTACCAGTTATTCTTCCTCCACTATACCAATGAAATCCTCTTTTAATAAAGCAGATTAACCATGATTATTAGTACATAGGGAGCCCACCAGTGGAGGCTCAAGTGCTAGAACTTGAAAAAACTCAGTCCCTCTGGGTTATTCCTAGGATCCTGAGGGGAAAAGTAGTCATTGCTATTTGATGACAGGATCTGCTAGTTCCATTGTGAGTTGAGGGGAGTAAACCAAGAGCATACGTTTTTATAAAGTTTGGATTCTTAAAATGTGTGAATATATCCTATTCAACCAGCAGAATATAAACACCTTGAGGACAGGAAAGGTCTCACTTTTGTATTTGCATCTCCAATGGCTAACACAGTACTTCATAAGTAGCGTTAACACATACATGTTGATTGATTACTCTTTTCCTTCTCAGATCCTTCTATCAATAACTTTTCTGTCCTCTTTTAATCCTCCTCTTTCTTTAACTCTAGCCTTTTTCTTCCTTTTCTTCAAATCCTTCAACTTCTCAAATATCCCCCAATTTGCCCTCTCCAAATTCAATCTCTGAACTCCGCAATTCCAAAACCTTTCAAATTTCCTTCGCAATTGCTTTTCCATTTTTTTTTTTGCAGGGAGTGGGGGTTGGGGTTAAGTGACTTGACCAGCGTCACACAACTAGCAAGTGTCTGAGGCTGGATTCGAACTCAGGTTCTCCTTATTCCAGGGCCAGTGGTATATCAACTGTATCACTTAGCTGGCCTTATTTATTTTCCTTTCAAAGTTCAAATCTTTCTCCTGCTTCTTCTTTCACAGGACTTTGTTTCAACAATCCCGCCAGCAGCTGTTGTGGGAGTGAAAGAACAACCCAAGCCCAACAATAAGAATGCTACCAGCATGCTGCAAAATCACAGGTTCTTTTGATCTGCTTAACTAAGGAAAGCAAGGTTAAGGGGTTGACAAGCTTACTTTAATTCATCATACAAATATCATTCACTTAGTTCAGGGGTAAAAGCCAACACCCTGAGCTCCAGAACAAATACAAACAAATTACAAACATCAACAGACAGACCTTGTCTGATTCAAATCCCAATACATAGTTACCAGAGTTAAACAAAGTCTCAGCATCCAGGTTTACAAGCTGGAGGGCTCCTTAGCTACAGCTGCCCAGAGTATCTGCATCAGCACCATCGGGAGTGAGAGCCCCCAACAAATTACAAACATTGACAGACAGACCAAATACAGATTCATAGTTACCAACATCTAGGTTCAGCTCAGGAGCTCATAACGAGGGCTGGCCCAGAGTCACTCCAGCCACCACTGCTGTGCGAAAGATCTCTGAAGAAGATAAAGCCATCCCCTGGTTTTATATCTTTTTCAGAGTCAGGGGTGAGTCACACATGCGACTCACCCACGTGATCTTGCATCATCACAAAGAGGCGACTTAAACCCACATGGTCTAAAAGCCTCTGCTGTCCCAGATGTGTCACTCAAACTCATATGTAAACTAGGCCCTCCCCTGAGTTAGCCCCACCTTGGGCCCCACCTGAGTTAGCAATCCACACCAACATAGGATTTATACCTAATAGGGGTGTGGGCCTGGGGCTTAGCACCTAGTAAGGCTCAATGAAATACACTGAATTTCTCAAAGGAAACCAAAGCCAACTAAGTGCTAAGAGCCCATTTTGCTTACCAACATAGACCTTCTTCTTGCAGCCATGGAAGCAGAAGGCCAATAGCAGAGAAGGACTGAGGAGAATGATCTAGAAAGCACACAGTCAGTCATACTGATACACAACACACACACACACATACACATACATATATGTGTGTATGTATACATGTATTGTATATGTGTGTATATGTATATGTATATGTATTGTATATGTATATACATACACACTTATATGAAAGGAATTCAGTGAAGGAAATACATGCATCTATATTCATAGACCCCTGAGGACACTTAAGCAGGTTCATGAGCCAGTAATGCATATAAAATAAGTGATGAGCTACTAAATAAATATAGCCTTTAAATAAATAGGATTTCACAATGATATTGAGTCCAGGTTAACTGAGGAGAAAAACAAATAACAGTTTAAATATGTGGGATGCCAGGGTCAAAACCTGAGGGCAATGCCCTCCATGCCTGGCCCCTCAGAATTAATAACAAAGCTTGGGACAGTGAGAGAACCCGGATTAAAATCTCAACTCCAATACATACTATCTTTGTGATCCCAGGGCTTCAATTTTTCTTCTTTCATTTTTTTATTTTTAATATTTTTTCTTTTTAAATTTTGAGTTCCAGATTCTCTTCCTCTCTCCCATATCTCCCCCACCCATTAAGAAGGCAGGTAAAATTATATCAATTAATTATCCCTATGAAATCATGCAAAACATATTTCCATATTAGCCACTTAGCAAATAATAATAATAAGGAAGGCAAGAAAATTATACTTCAATTTGCACTGAGTTCATCAATTTTCTCTCTAGAGGCGGATAGCATTTTTTTATGATGAGCGATTTGTTATTGAGCCAGATCATTGTACTGATCAGAGAAATCAAGTCTTTCACAGTGGATCATTATGACAACATTGCTGTTACTGTACACAATGATATTACAGTTCTTCTCACCTCTCTTTGTATCAGTTCAGATAAGTCTTGCCATGTTTTTTTTTTCTGAAACCATAGATTTGCCATTTCTTATACATAATACTACTCCATCACAATAATATGCTACAACTTGTTCATCCATTCCCCAATTAAAGGGCATCCCTTCAATTTCCAATTCTTTGCCACCACAAAAGAGCTGCTATTAATATTTTGTACACATAGTTCTTTTTCTTTGATATTTTTGGGGTACAGCCCTGGTCATGTTATTGCTAGATCAAAGGGCATGCACAGTTTTACAGCCCTTTTGTTCTCCAACATGGTTGCATCAGTTCAGGACTCCATCAACTGTTTACTAGTGTGACTGTTTTTCCTCATCCCCTCCAGCATTTGCCATTTCTGATAGATGTGAAGTGGTATTACCTCACAGTTATTTTAATTTGCATTTCTCTAATCAATAATGATTTATAGCATCTTTATATGACTCTAAACAGCTTTGATTTCTTCTTCTAAAAGCTACGTGTTCATAGCTTGTGGCCATTTATTAATTGGGGAATAGATCTAATTTTTATAAATTTGACCCATTTCCCTATAATTTAAGTTGGTGAAGTTATAAAAGAATAAGAAATAATAAAATAAAATACAAAAAATAGAAATATAGAAGATAATGTGAAACATCTCATAAGAAAAACAACTGATCTGGAGAACATATCAAGAAGAAAAACTATAAGAATAATTGGACTACCTGAAAGCTACAATGAAAAGATAATAAACCTGATACAATAATGCAAGAAATAATGAAAGAAAATTGTCCTGGAGCATTAGAACAAAGGGGGAAAGTAGAAATAGAAAAAAAAAATCATCTATTGCCACCTGAAAGAGATCCTTCAAAGAAAACCTAAAACAAAACAAAACCTAAATTCTGAAACCCTCAGCTTAAAGAGAAAATATTATAAGAAACAAGAAAAAAACCAATTTAAATATGGTGGAGCCACAGTTAGAATCACATAAGACCTAGGAGCAGCTATACTAAAAGACCGTGGGTCTTGAAACACTATATATTGAAAAGCAAAAGAACTGAGGTTGTGGCCAAAAATGCTGCACCCGGCAAAGTTAAACATAATGCTGAATGAAAAAAAAAAAAAACCAAAGGCCTTCAATGAATTGCCAGACTTTCTGTGAGAAGCGTACTCAGTCTAGAAAGAATACCACTCACTGATGAAGTCAGGAAAGCTTTAATATGAGGTTGCAAATTGGGTGTCCTACGAATAGGCACACCCCAAGCAGAGTTTCATGGTTAATTTCATACAATTTCATCAAACCATTTCCCCTCCCCTTATTCTCCATATTCATTTATTGTCATATTATGGTTCAACCACAAGTCCAGTTTCAATTGGTCTAGCTCCTGAACAGTGTCTGCTTCAACTAATCAGTTGAACTATGACTATCTTTGTGGTTTTACAGCTCGTTCTTCGTCCTGTTCCAATAACCTTGCTGATGTATCCTTCTATGGAAACAACTCTGCTGTGCTATTTCTCACATTCAGGATTTTATTGCAAAAAGAAAGACCTGAACTTAATAAAATAAAATGACATACCAGATCCAAAACAAATACACAGTAAATATCAAAGACTAATTACAAGGGACTCAATAAGGACAGGTCATTTACATTTTATACAAGGAAATGTAAACTGTGTGTCTAAGATTGAAATTATTAATTTGATAGTTCAAAAGAAAGATTGGGGCAGAGCTGAGTTTGATGTGATTCTAAAAAGTAATACTGTTTAGAAAAAGGGAAAAAGGAGTAATTATCTCTTACAAATGAAGTGCAAGAGGAAGAACTGGCACAGAGAAATTAGATGGGGACAGAGGGCTGGTGGCTCTGGAACTCTACTCTGATCAGAAATGAGTTAAAGAGGGAACAATTCATATATATCTAGAAGGGTATGAAAGTCTCCTAAATCCAGAAAGAAATAAAAGACTGAAGGGATAGGGAGGGGGTTAGAGGGAGAGCAATATGTACATTTAGATGGGAATAAAAGTCTTCTAAATTTGTAAAGAAATAAGAGAGTGAAGGAATAGGTTAAGGGAAGGGGTATAGAAGGGTTTTTAGATTAACAGGAATGGGAGGATAAGGGAGGGATATTTGGGGGGGTAGGTTAAATAACAGGAAAGCAAGGTAGCAGGTAGAAGTAAAGTAGAGGAGTCAGGAGGGACAGGAAATAAGAGATGCACTGAAACATAGAATAAAGATCAAGAGTAGAATTTATTAGGGAAAAAAAGCAAGGATAGTAATCACAATCTTAGACAAAGTTAAAACTAAAATAGATTTAATCAAAGGTAAAACAAATAAGGAAACTATACATCAGTCATATTAATTAATATTGTTTTAGACTATTTGAAACAACTAGACAGCACATGGTTGGAACATTTCTGTGGTATAGGAAATGATGAGTTGATGGACTTAGAAAAATACGGAAAGTCTTGGACTTATGAAGGAAGAGGTTATCCACCCTCAGAGAAACAGAGGACAAATAAGTATAGTGCGGACTTACATAGATACATATGAATATATATGTCTATATACGAGCGTGATTATAGATATCTAAGTATATGTACGTAAGTGTATGTATGTGGATATTTTTGTGGATGTGTATATATATATATATATGTGTGTGTATACATATATACACACATGTACACATACATACATACATGTGCATACATACATATGTGTATATATGTGTATGTATATGTATATGTATATGTATATGTATATGCATATGTCCTTGTGTGTATATGTGACCCAGTCCCCTGCTCTGCTGAAACCATAAGTCCTACTGCTCCTCTCCACCCTGGAATGGCATATGAATAATAGAGTTGCCTATCAATGTCAGCTGTACCCAGTGCCAGCAAAGCGTCACCTGTAATCTCTTTCTGACCAGTTGTCCAACCCCCTTACCAGGCTGAGTGCTTCTGAACCTGCCGCTGCTGCTTCTGAACCTGCCGCTGATGCTTCTGCCCCATTAAAGCTGCCTCCAAAACTGCTGGTGCTCCTCCCAAGGTCTGGGCTCCTACCCTGATGTCAGAAGTGTCCCAGGCTGGAAAAGTGTCTCACTCTGGTCTTTTTCTTTTAGCTCTGCTAATCCAAACTTTGATTTGAGGAGTTAGTTTAAAGTAGTTTGGAGGGGAATATTAGGAGAGTTCAGCTGGTTTCCTGTTTGTATTCTCTAATTTTGGCTCTTTCCCCCAGGCCCATAACCTATCCTCCTGAGTTCCCATTTCCTCATCGGTTGAATAAATGAGGGGTCCAGCCAGTAAGCAAGTATTTATTAAGCACCTAATATGTGCCAGGCCTGTGCTAAACACTGAGGACACAGATTAAAATAAAATAAAATGGCTCCTACCATAAAGGAGTTCATATTCTACAGGACTAAACATGAAAATAACTAGGTTTGTGTATATATTTTATGTAGAATTGGCAGAAGTTTATGTTAGAGTGGAAGACACTTGTGTGGGGGAAGGGATGGGGAGAACTACTAGCCCAGACTTTCTGAAAAACGATGGGATTTTGCTGAGTCATGGAGGAAACCAGAGAAAATAAGAAGCACAGGTAAGTAGAGAGAACGTTTTAGGCATGGGGGCAGCCAATACAAAGAGAAAGAAGGGAATGGATGGACTGTCATGTTTGAGAAATACCACATAAGTTTGCATAGCTAAGCTGTGTGTAGAGGGGAGTAAAATGGTAAGAAGACTGGAAAGGGAGGAGGGGGCCAGGCTTTAAAGACTTTTAAATACTAAAGAGGGGACTTTATATTTTATGCTAGAGGCAATAGATAACCTTGATGTTTATTGAGTGTGGGGGGTGATATAGAAGTTTGAACCAGATGGACTCCATTGTCTCTTCCATCATTAAATTTAGCATCCATAATCATTAGACTCTCATTTTGCCATAGGAGGACTAAATTTCACCCACGTCAAATTTTCGTCATATCACGATTTTTACCATCATTTTGGGAGAGGCAATAGACTCATTTGTGAAGTTTCATTTGCATTATTATGTTTCACCCTAATGCTGCAGGCTACAAAAAGGCATATAGGGCTTAGTCAATTATGTTTCCATCTTCCTGTGCCCTGTTCAAACTATGCTTCATTGAACTAACATTTAGGAGAGGCAGAGATGAGAGAAAACGAAAATGACATTCCATTTGCTGGTTAAACAGACAGACACTAACATTTTATCCAAACTGTCTTCTTGTTTTAGTAACAGCAATAATATTATCATTTATAATTATATTTACTACTTCAACTCAATAAGTACTTAGTATTCTCTAGGCACCGTGTTAAATGTCATGGATACAAATATTAGCAAAAGGAATCACAATCCTTGCCTTAAAAGACTTTACCTTCTAATCAAGGGAGAGAGAACATAAAAGGAAACTGAAAAGGGGAGGGGAGTATCACAAGAGACCATGGTGGCCAAATCTATAGAATAAACAATGGCTAGTCTGGATTAGTTCCTCGAAATGGAGGTTCCAAGAAGTCACCAAAGGAGAAGGTGGCCACAGGGTTGGAAAAAGAAAGAAGCTAAGGTATGATTGTGAAATCTAAAAAGTGAAGCACTTTCAACTTTCAGATGTGTTTTCAAAGACATCCTATCAACAAGCATTTATTAAGCACCTACTTTATGACATGCATTTCACTAGGGGCTGGAGACAGAAGTATAAAGAATAAAATAATCTCTATTCATAATGGGTTTACGTTGTGTTGCATTATCCCCAGGAGAACCTGGTGAGATAGGTGGGACACAGGTTTTACAACCCCTTTTTGACAGAGTGTAATGCCAAACAATGTGGGACTTTTTGCCTTTATTTTTTGTTTAGTAGTGCTTCTCAGCACTAAGGCAGTAAAATCCCTTTGATGAGTCTTGACTTTCAAATGTAAGAGCAAGCAAAGAGGACCTTTTGTTGTCTTTTGTTTTGGAGTGCTTCTCAGCACTAAGGCAATCAAGTGCCTTTGGTGAGTCTTGCCTTTGTCTGAATCAAGAGTCATCAATTAGAAACAACATATGATGATGTGGTGTTAGTGATTAAAGATCTTTCCCACACCCCTTTTGCTAAGTAGGCTCTGAGGCCTCAGGGCCCTGAACAGGGTATGTGAGCTCTGAGGTTGGCGTTTTGCTTTTGGGGGTATACTCATTGAAAGAGTGTTGGTGATTTAACCAGATGAGACTTTGGGTAGCTGTAGGAGACCCCCAGCTTTGAAAACCCAGATGTTGGTGCCTCTCTCTCTCTGGTAACTGTGTATGTAATGTCCTGGTCGACAGCTTGAGGCCTGTCTGTTGATTTCTGTGTGTTATTTGCTCTGTTTATATAATTTCTGCTAGTAATTTCTGGTTGTGTTTTCCCTGAAATTCAAGGTGCTGACTTTTTTCCCCTGAACTAAGTGAACGATATTTGTATGTTTAATTAAAGTGAAATTGTAACCCTTTCAAGTTACTTTCCTTAGAAAAGCAGATCAAAGAACATTTGCTAGCAGCCCTCCTATTGCTCTTATTGTTGGCCTTGTGGTTGGTCTTTCACCTCCACAGCAGGTACTGCCAACATTGTTGTTGCACAAAGGAAGCAGTGTGATGCAGTGTGACACAGTGTATTAAATCCAGAGTCAGAAGACCTGAATTTGAATCCTGGCTTTGATTTATTGCTTGCAATTTTGGATAAGTCATTTGTCTCTAAGCCTCAATTTCCTCACCAGTAAAATGAATAAACTGGACTATATGAGCTCTAAGGTATCTTCCAGCTCTGAATCTGTATGATCCTGTGTCCTATGTGCCCTTTGAAAAATCACAATCTCTCTGAATATCAATGAGTTTCTTTTTCAGTAAAATGAAGGAATTGGACTGAATGACTGCTAGGCTTCCTTTCAATTCTTATAATCTGTGAATCTCAACTGTATTCTTGAAATGTATTAGAGTTAAGAAGACTTTATTTCCACAATAAACATTATAAAGTATAGCCTAAAGGCCTAGTGGAGAAATTGAGGTAGATTCTTGTGCCATTTTTCAGTTAGGCTGACAGGAAAATTCCTGTTCTAAACACACTTTGAGAAGGATTAGAGTCTTGATTCTCTAAGGAGAAATGACGCCACAAGTTGAGAATTTTTTGTGCAGTAAATCCCTAAGACCAGATGGTATGTATCCAACGGCTCCAATGGAAATAAAGTGGGAAATGGCAGCCGCAGTGGCTGAAATATGGAAGGCATCCTGAAAAACAGCACGAAATCCTAACAGGCACAAAGATTCTTCCTGGGAGTTTGATTTAGACACTCACAGAGTGATGCTCAGGGTCTTAAACTACTCATGCCAGCTCCATGGAGACTAATTGAGTGTTGAAGAAAGATAGAATAGCACAACAAATAGAAGAAAAGAGAGCAGCCTTAAGGAAAGAGCTCGTGCCTAGAAAAGAAAACAGGATTCTAGACCTGTCACTGCCAGAAAGAATAGCATGACTTTGGGCAAGTCTCTTTGATTTTCTTCTCTTGGTTTGTTTTTCTTCACTTGATTTCCTTATCTGTAAGGCATGAGTGCTGAGGAGATAAGGTCATCTTTGTTATAGTGGAATGAGCATTATCTCTGGAGCCAGAAGATCTGAATTTGAAACCTGCCTTTGCAACTTACTAGCTGTGTGACCTAGGGCAAGTCAATTGATTTCTCTGAGGTTCAATTTCTTCATTCATAAAATAAAGAAGTTATATGATCTCTAAGCAGGGGTGTGCTGAAAGCAGCTAGAACCAGGTTCATGAGAGCGAACTATTTCTTTTTTGTGAAGCGTTTACATGCCTCAGCATTTATACTTCAGAAATCAGAAAATGCCACAAATCAAGGCTTGATTTATTGTTTTGTTAATTGTCTAGACGTAAGACAGTTATAGAGAAAATGTTAATAATGCAGATTAAACTAAGAAGTATGGTATGGGCGCTTTTGTTTCAGAGAGCCAATTGTTAAACAGTTACCAACATATCCCTTCCTTTATGTCACTTCTAGCTTTATAGCTCTTTCCTTTCAGTTCAAAAATTCCAAATTCTCATTGGCAAAGAAGAGGGAGACTGCAAATAACCATTACCTAACACAGTTATGATGGGGAAACAAGGGATTAATAAAGTCAGAAAGAAGAGCTACCCACCCTGGAAACCATTTGATTTGGCTCTGGTTAGTTAATGGCCAGCATCAATAACTCAATAAGCATTTATTAAACACCTACTATGTGTCAAGCACCATGCTAAGCATCAGGAGATACCAAAAAAAAAAAAAGGTAAAAGACAGTCCATCTTGTCAAGGAGCTCACAATCTAAAAAGGGAGATATTATGCAAATGACTATACATAATTAAACTACGTACAGGATAAATTGGAGATAATCAACGCAGGGTAGGTACTAGAATCAAAAGGTATTGTTCTCCTTTGTGGTGATCAGGGAAGGGGATTTTGCTCTATCCTCATAATTCTCTTCTGAACTCTTGGTTTGTCTCTGCGGCTCCACAATTTCCTGGAGATTTCAGTCTCACATTATTTCTTCCAAATATTTGGAGAACAAAAAAGTCTAGCACATTAGCATTCCACTCTTCTGATAGCAAAATATAGATTATTGACAACCCTCTGGAAGGTTTGTTTGATCTTGGGCATTTGTTTTCTGCTTCAATGCCTAAGAGTGATGTCAAGCCTCTGTTTGAAAAATTACCAAGCTTCTCATCAGGAAAAAAAAAAAAACAAAACCAGCTAATTAAAATATCCATTATGAAATACTTCTTAAGTTATATAATAATAATCCTTTGGTTTTCAAATAAACAAGATTTCTGATTAGATTGGGTGGATGAAGGATAATCTTACTGGTGCTAAGAAAATAACAGCTAGGAATTACTTTTCTTAATTGGTTCGATAATGATCAAATATATATGAGTCAATGTAAAGTACTATACATACTCAAAGTGCTTTGTAAAATGTAAGACTTGAGTTATATTAAGAGATTTTTTTTGCCTTCTATTATTTTTATTTTTATTTAATATGTTTAGTTTTCAGCACTGATTTTCACAGGAGATTGAATTACAAATTTTCTCCTTATTTCTATGCCTCCCACTCCAAGATGGCATATATTCTGGTTGCCCTGTTCCCCAGGCAGCCTTCCCTTCTGTCACCCCCCTCCTCTCCCATCCCCTTTTCCCTTCCCTTCTTGTAGGGCAAGATAAATTTCTATGCCCCATTGCATGTGTATCTTATTTTCTAGTTGCGTGCAAAAACTTTTTTGTTTTTGTTTCTGAACATCTATCTTTTAAAACTTTGAGTTCCAAATTCTCTCCCTTCTTCCCTTCCCACCCACCCTCCCCAAGAAGTCAAGCAATTCAATGTGGGCCACATGCGTATCATTATATATAACCCTTCTGACAACACTCATGTTGTGAAAGACTAACTATACTTTGCTTCTTCCTAACCTATCCCCCTTTATTGAATTTTCTCCCTTGACCCTATCCCTTTTCAAAAGTGTTCGTTTTTGATTACCTCCACCCCCATCTGCCCTCCCTTCTATCATCCTCCTTTTTTTTATCTTCTTCCTCCTTCTTTCCTGTGGGGTAAGATATCCACTTGAGTATGTATGGTGTTCCCTCTTCAAGTCAAATCTGTTGAGGGCAAGATTCACTCATTCCCCCTCACCTGCCTTCTCTTCTTTTCCAACAGAACTGCTTTTTCTTGCCACTTTTATTTGAGATACTGTACCCCATTCTATCTCTCCCTATCTCCCTCTCTCAATATATTCCTCTCTCATCCCTTATTCATCTTCAGCTCACCCTATGCCCTCTCTCTCTCTCTCTCTCTCTGTATATATATATATATATGTATATGTATATATATGTGTATATATATACACACATACATATATACATAAACTTATATATATATACACACATATAAACACATATACATACATGCATATTCCCTTCAGCTACCCTAATACTGAGGTCTCATGAATCATACACATCATCTTTCCATGTAGGAATGTAAACAAAACAGTTCAGCTTTAGTACGTCCCTTGAAATTTCCTTTTCTTGTTCTTTTTCTTGATTACCTTTTCATGCTTCTCTTGATTCTTGTGTTTGAAAGTCAAATTTTCTATTCAGCTCTGGTCTTTTCACTGAGAAAGCTTGAAAGCCCTCTATTTTATTGAAAATCCATATTTTGCCTTGGAGCATGATACTCAGTTTTGCTGGGTAGGTGATTCTTGGTTTTAATCCTAGCTCCATTGACCTCCGGAATATCATATTCCAAGCCCTTCGATCTCTTAATGTAGAAGCTGCTAGGCCTTGGGTTATTCTGAATGTGTTTCCACAATACTCAAATTGTTTCCTTCTGGCTGCTTGTAGTATTCTCTCCTTGACTTGGAAACTCTGGAACTTGGCGACAATATTCCTGGGAGATTTCTTTTTGGGATCTATTTGAGGAGGTGATCTGTGGATACTTTCAATTTCTATTTTGCCCTGTAGCTCTAGAATATCAGGGCAGTTCTCCTTGATAATTTCTTGAAAGATGATATCTAGGCTCTTTTTTTGATCATGGCTTTCAGGTAGTCCAATAATTTTTAGATTATCTCTCCTGGATCTATTTTCCAGGTCAGTGGCTTTCCAACGAGATATTTCACATTGTCTTCCTTTTTTTCATTCCTTTGGTTCCATTTGATAATATCTTGATTTCTCATCAAGGCACTAGCTTCCACTTGCTCCAATCTAATTTTTAAGCTAGTATTTTCTTCAGTGGTCTTTTGGACCTCCTTTTCCATTTGGCTAATTCTGCCTTTCCAGGCATTCTTCTCCTCATTGGCTTTTTGGAGCTCTTTTGCCATTTGAGTTAGTCTATTTTTTAGGGTGCTGTTTTCTTCAGTTTATTTTTCAGTATATTTTTGGGCCTCCTTTAGCAAGTCATTGACTTGTTTTTCATGGTTTTCTCACATCCTTCTCGTTTCTCTTACCA